>JAAGWO010000728.1:0-26731 GCA_013266205.1 Fusarium decemcellulare
TTCCGAATGTGTTGAGGTTCATGTATCGGCACATGGAGACGAGCTGGGGTCGTGACAAGTTGTCGAGCGTCAAATCATCGCGGAACGCCTTGCAGACCTTGATAACGTCCTCGGCTGTGGGGGACTCGCCGGTGGCCCGCACCTTGCGGAAAAAGTTGGAAAACTCCTCTCTTTGTGTTGTCGCCTGGCTCACCGGGAGACCAGTCTCTCCAAGTGTCTGTCGAAGGAACGTGCTGACCTCCTTGCGTGTGGACCGTAGAAGAGTGGCCTTGGCCTCTTTGGACTTTTGTCCCTCAAATGTGCTGGGGAGCATGTTGGGGAAGAGCTTCAGGGCAAGAGGCAGAAGTGCCTCACCCAGAGGGACGATAATGAAGACGGAAAATGGCACTAACCGACCCAAGTCCTGGACTGTTCGCTGCAGCTGCTTGTTCTCACGGCGGGTGAGCTCGTACCCAGCCGCCATCTTGAGGGCTAATCGCCAGCTGATCTTGACCTCAGCAACGAGCAGCTTGGAACCATCCCAGTAGTGATGGGCCTCCTTCTTGACCTTTTGCCACACGGTCAACTTCTTCTCCTCCTTCTCCTTCTTGACAGCATCGGGCTTCTCCATGATGCCCTCCTTGGTCGCAACGACCTGTGCTGTGTCGGCATGTGCCGTGGCTGCGGCATCGGCCGGCTTTAAGACGGCGGATTCCTTGGGCTGGGCCTCCACTTTCTTATCCTCCTTTTTAGCGACCACGGAGCTGGGCTCCTTCGGGAGAGGCTTCTTAGCCTGCTCGGCGTTGAAGCCCGGGGGCGGGCCGGAGAGGGGACCATCGGGACGGTGATGCTCGGTGCTCATTGATCGGTACGGGATCAAGAGGGCAATGGCCGGGACTTTTGCATGGCGGCTGACATGGCGACCGAGAACGGCGGGAGAAACGCCTCGAGAGAGGGCCCGGGCTGCGCTGGGGTTAATACAATGGCGTTGATGGTGAAGTGACTCGGCCTGGGAGCCGATCAGGGTGCTTCTCACCATTCCCCAGTAGGGGGTTCCGGGCAACCGCTCTACGGGCGACGCTGGAAGAGGCGCTCATAGCGAGCTAGAGATAAGATTCGAGGGTGCAGAAAGAGGGACTCGGTTGGTGCGCAGGGTCAATCTCGCGGGGGAAACGACACAATCAAAGACGATGGAGATGAAGGAGGGACAATGCAAGTCTCGGGATCTTTCGAGGCGCTGCCCACTAAATGAATGGGATGGGGTGTGTGGTAGTTGTGGTTACGGGATATCCTAAGGCTGTCTGCAGCGGAAGAGCTGGCGTTCCGCTATCCGACAGGATCAGCGGGGGGCGCCGCATCCGTATCAACTGTTTTTCCGGCGCCATTTGCCTCTGCGCCTTTTCTCCTCAATCTCGCGGGCTTCCATTCCTTCTGGTTGCGTCCAATCCCTGCCCTCCGCGTGCGATTTACAGGGGCTTGCGTCAGCAGCCAAAGAGGAAACACGAGTCACGTGCCGTGCCGGGAGTGCCGTTTCTGTCTGTCTGTCTGTCCTTTTGTTGAGGGGAAAGGCTGCCCTGCATGTGACTCGGGGGTCTAGAAGCCAGCTCAACAATACCCGAAGTCATTAGAGGGGAGATTGCGACAAAGCCCGTCATATCTCCGATGGATTTGCCGAAATGGCCCATGGAAGCTCCGTCGCTGATGTGAGCTGACCCTAGCCTCAGTTGTCTTTTTTCTTGTCCATGCAAGCGGGTGCTGGTGGCTTGATCTTGGGCCTCCATGTCTCACACTGAAGCTGCCATAAGCTGTTCCTGGACTACGCGAGCTGTCACAGAAGCATTGGATGGCACGGCAATCATGAGACATTGAGGCATCGTTCGGTGATTTGTCTGTCTTTGTTTGGGCCGGCCATGTTTGCATCAGAGCTGTTTGCTGCACCCCAGGACGCGCTCACTTGAGACCCAGCCCAGACATGCACCTGTCTCGAGCTGACAAGCGACCATCGCCTGCGGGATCAACATGCCATTCTGCGCAACCCTTGCCTAGACTGCCAGATTGAGCCGGGAGCATCATCTAGATCTGCGACAGCCAATGGGCACGCTCTATGAGAATCCCCATCTACGCGATAGGTGCCCGCCTGCGACTTGACAGCGAAACGTGGATGTCCCAGGCATGGACACGAACTGTGTGCTCCTCATCCGAACCACATCTCCTCTGGAAACAGTGTTGCAACAACAGCAGAGCTGCCCCCAACCGTCCTCACATTCGTGGCCCAGCGAATTTAGACCAAACGATGCTGTACACATGGTCCGTTGAGGAAGCCAACCATCTCTTGGCCGCCGGCGGCCCGTTCCTTATGGAGCGCATCCATCGCCTATCTAGAGATACCCAATTATACGCCTCTTTTATATGCAGCTGTCACTGAGACATATGTTTTATAGCCAATCAATTAATCGTTTTAGTTATCTCAACTACCAATTTACAATAATATTGTCATCCCTACTATGTACACCAAACCCCATCAAGGATTCGCCTTGCAGCTCTCCGCATACCGCAATCCGTGTCCAAACTTGAACAGAGGATCCACTGTATCAAACGGCACATCCTCAAACGACGCCTCCGCCGCGGCCATAGATCGTGGCAGGTCAAATGGCAGCTGTCCTTCGGGACCCCAGCCGTCAACACCAAGGACAACATCAAGGAACGCGTCGTGGCTGCTACCATAGCTACCAAACAGAGCTGCCGCAGACTCGGCAATCTCAGGCACTGCGGCGGGTCGGTTGAGTCGAATGTCCACGATGGTTGGCAGCGTGGCGTAGATCTTGGCCTGGCGAGCCTTCTCGGTCGTGTTGTACTCGATGGAGCCGTTGTTGATCATTTGTGCCAAGAAATCACCTGTGCTGGGCTTGAATGGAGAGTCGAGACGAAGCAACGCATAGTCAGCCTCCTCTGGCTTGTCCACCACCGTGAGGTTTCGGGACTCGAGAGCTTCAGCCTCCATACCCTCGATGTAGAACTTGGCCTCAAGTGCTGAGATGGGAAGAGGAAGGAACTCATCCTTGTTTGTTAGAAGAGTAAAAGCCCGACGTTGCGTCTCGTTACCCAGGCGGCTGAAGTAGTCGTTTCCAGCCACGTTGGCGGCGTGCTCTGGGTCGACGAAAGGATGGTCAAAGAGCCCCAGCTCAAACTTTTCCTTCATCAGCTTGCGGACTGACTCATCAATGCGAGACTCAGCCACCAAGCCCTTCTTGACGAGTTCAATGATTAGTTCGGGCTTTGTCTCGCCGCCAAAGATGTCACAGCCAGCCTCAAGGACACGACGAGCACGCTCGAGCTCAGTCTTGTCTTCCAGTCCCCATGCTCGGTCAGTGACGATACCCCAGTCAGTAACCACGATGCCGTCGAAACCCAGTTGGTTCTTGAGAAGGTCGGTAACGACGCCCTTGTTAAATCCAAAAGCAACCTCTTCCCACGATGTGTTGATGGGCCTTGAGTAGTAGGGCATCATCTGTCTTGTGCCAGCTGCAATTGCTGCCTTGAAAGGAATCAAGTGGTACTCCTGGTTGTTACCAGGGTAAGTTTGATTTTTACCCTACAGTATTGATATTAGATGTATCATCCATTGACTCAAGAGGGAAGTATTACGTACCCAGGGAAAGTGAGAGTCTTCTCCATTCTCCATTGGACCACCACCGGGGAAATGCTTGGTTGTTGTGATGACTGAATGTCGACCAATCTTTTCACCCTGGAATCCCTTGATGTACTCGACGAGCAGGGAGCTGGTCAAGTTGGCATCCTCACCCATGGTGCCAGAAGTACGACCCCATCGAGGCTCAGTTGAGAGGTCAACTTGGGGATGTAGAGCCTGTCGAATTCCAACAGAAACATACTCCTCGCGAGCAATGTCGGCAAAGGTACGGGCCAGCTGAGGATCCCTCAGGGCAGCAATTCCGAGGGGCTCAGTCCAACGAGAAAAGCCAGTCGCTACGACGGAAACAGCAGCATTGTCCGTCCAGCCATGCTGAGGATCAGAAGAGATGGTGATGGGGATGCCCAGGGGAGTATCCAGGGCCACTTTTTGGAGTTCGTTGTACCACTCAGCCACGGCACGAGCGTTGTCAACACCGCCACTCAAGACGTAGTGGGTGATGTGCTTGTCCGTGACATAGCCCTCAACGGTGTCGTCGAATGTGTCGTTGACAACCTGAGTTCGGGCATGGAACATCTGGCCCGCCTTCTCCTCAAGAGACATACGAGAGAGAAGGTCATCGACACGTTTGTCGAGACATAGAGTAGTGTCTCGATATGGAAGGGATTTGGTATCTTGGCGAGGGGCAATAGGGTTGCCAAGAACCACGGAGACGCCTCCGAGGATAGTAAGGTAAGACCGCATAGTGTCAAAAGACTATAGTATTGATGTTGGCAGACAAGGGCCCAGGACACTCTGAAACAACAACCATGCTGAAGAACCCCAAGTACATAGGCTTTCACCTCGGTTTTATAGCACAATGCCTCATTCATCTTTCCTGATATTTGGTTATTCTACGGCTAATCTATCACTCTATACCACGCTTTGGGAAACACTTCCCGTCATAGACAGGTGTTATTCGGACCGACATCTGAGCCCCGGTGCATTAGTGGTGAGTTGCAGCTGGGCAAGAGCGGACTCTAGGGCCTTGGAAGGACGGCCGTCACTCGATTTCTATGGAGAGCCACTCGAACGGGTTTACCAGCAGACCCAGCGCGGTGGAATAACGCGGGGGTAAATCTGGGGACTGGGGGGCGAGGATCATGCACTCTCTGGTATAAACGTGCGGGGAGCCGTTTATATTTTCGGCCCGTTTCCACTACCCCATGACTCTGGGAGCCATATGCTCGGAAAGAAAAAAGCTACAGCACCCATGGCAGCTTATACGGATGGGGTGTGACTGGCGGTGATGGGGGAGGGATCAAGTTACCCGTCGGCCAAGCCGGCGAATCCACGGCCATTGTTGAATGCCATCCGACTCTTTAGGCTCCCGAACCGATCGTGTAATTAACACATCATGACTAAAACGTCCCCCAACTTGGCAGCTCTACCCGCCAGAGTTGAACGGCAGCTACGGGTCTGTCAAGGTTGGCCGATAGCCTGATGTATCGGTTGACTCTAGGTCAAAACGGATACAGCTCCGCCGATCCCCGCCTATTACCCCAGCTGGCCGAGGGACACGGGACTGGTTCTCGGCAGTTCATGCAGAATCCTCCCTCACCGTCTGTACACATTCGTCTTGTGGGCGATGTGTAAGAGAGATGAAATGATTTCACGTTCTTTATGTGCATAATTTTTGGTCGTGAAATTGGATGTGGTGGTGCACTCGTGATGCATACAAGTTAAGGCAGCAAACGGGAGGAAAGACTATTGAAACTAAAGAATAGTTGCTACTAAGCGAGGCTTAAGCTCAAAAATAAGCTTATTGGCCTCTATTTTGTGAAGTCTCCAATACCATTCGCTCTGGTGTTTGGCTGTAGGGTACCCGTGTAAATGCCCGTATCCAAGTGGGCAATCTCTCCATCCCTGGTTGTACACCGCCACAGCAGGCTGTAATGACACGACTATTCCTTCAATTCACGTATGATGGCATTGAAGGGAATTCCATGTTTTCTTAGAATTCTTCGATATCTGGCTCCTTATGTAGCCCCAAACTTGCTTTGTTTGCAAACAACACTGAAGGCTAACTGTGGCTTTGAGCTGTGGCTAGGGCGTATTTGTGAGAGTTCAAAATTGCCACGAAACAACTACGTACAAGCATAGGAGAGTCTGAAAAATATACAGATCCCATGTGAAATATCTTTCCAAGATTCAAGGAATTTTCTCAACTTTTTTACAACCCAAACCGTAGATTTAGCTCTCACAGGCTCGGGTTGCCCCCGCCGGAATGAGATTCAAACCCAACAACGCCTGTGGCTGAGCAAGCCTAAGCTCAGGGGTCTAAGAAAACATGAGAATGATGGATAAATCCTTATACCATAATAGGGCTAAACTTAGGCATGTTTCATAAAGTATTAATATCATAGAGTAGCTAAGACTTAAGCTTCTTTTATGATAATATCTTTGAGGCCTTAACCTAATAGTACCTAGTTATTTTAGATCTAAAGTCGTGGTAAGATCAGAGTCATGTATTTTTAGACCCACAGGCTTAGGTAGTCAACAGGATCGCGACTTGTCTGAGAACCGGCGACACGAACAGACAGGTCATATCAAAACGTTTATTGGCTTCATAGCTCAGACTTTTTGAGTTGTGCAGGTGCTTTCCAATTCCTTCCTGGGATGGGACTTATGCTCATTATGCTAGCAATGCTCGAGGGAGGGTAGAGTGGCGTGCGGCATGGGTTTCCAGTACACACGATATCCCATCAGTTCACAACTTCACAACTTCACAACAGCAGCAAAAACAGCAAAAAAAGAAAGTCTTGCACACTCGCAATCGTATAATAGGAATAGCCCGATGCGGGGGTCGAACCCGCAACCTTGAGATGATTTTTCAGATCGTGTACTCGTAAGAGTCTCACGCTCTACCGATTGAGCTAACCGGGCGTGGCTCTGTTTGATGAGGGCGGAGAGTGACAAATCGGGTTGTGGACTTGACGCCACAGGGCGGCAGCGTGGGTTTCGATGGGACAAACAAGCCTAGCTAATGAAGAGGCTCTTTGCGGATACGATGGCATTTTCCTAAGAATTTTAGCTCTTGAAATGCCTGGGTTGAGTAAACCTTTGGCCGGTTTTCCCGGACAGCCAAACGTGGTGTTTCGCTGATGCCTCAGGCGCCCACTCTTCATCGGCGCCGGTGTGATGTACATCCATGCAACCACGTTTCGCCTGTGCCGCCGAGGCTCGCGCTCGCAAGGTACGGAGGCTTGTCCGAAGGGTCCAGAGTCTGGGGTGCTTGGAAATCAAATTCACAGCAAGCGATTGGCTGATGGCTTGTTCATGTTTCTGGGCGGCGGTCTGGAATGCCGTTTACAAAGCCATCGGAGAGTTGCTAAACGGCATTCTTGCAAAGAGACCAAACTATATCCGTACAAGACGTGGTCGAGTGCCGCGATGCATGATGTCTATGGCAAATAAGTTAGCTTCTTGACTCTGTCATGCAGACCGGACAGCGGGAGACCACGGACAGCACATGCACGGATGAACGGCACTAACTAGGGAGAGCCCAGCGTGACAGGACAGCATATATTCACATGCTGCCTGTCGAATCAAGAACCAAGGCATGAAACAGAGGATCGGATTGTTTCCGATACTCGTCCATTGTGCCGGCCTCGCTGTGCTGGACTCGAGCTACCACCCCCGGACTTAACGCGAGGTGCCGACCCTTAGCACCGTCTTGTGTCGTCCCCGGCATCCCCCGGATTTTGGCGCCATGTCAAGCCTAACGAGGAGGAGGGGAAGGGGAGAAGGAAAGAGGAGATGAAGAATGCCAAGAGATACGAAGAAGCTTTATACTTCTAGAAAGCATTGGTCTATAAAAAGTAGAGTTAAAGAGTCCAGATCCCCTTGAGCCTCAAGCGAGAGAGAGCCTGGAACTCGTTCGACTTTGCGGCAAGAGACGGAACAAGCTGCCCCAAGCTGGCAGGTTGGTCCCTGCCCACCCGTTCCTGCCGCGCACGTTCCCCCCAACGCCATCCGGTACATGTGTCGCAGGGGAGGAGCAGGCCACTCGCAGGTACTTGCTCCGCCTTAAACTCTCAACACCATCCGCCGCGTTTCCCAGTTTCCAGTGCCCCCACCATCCAACCTTCTTTCTTCCCATCCATCTCAACTCGACAGCTTCTCCTCCATCCAACTCTTCAGCGTCTCTCTCGCTCTTTGTAATCGTGTACGATCTGTGGCTGCTTATATATCTTGTTTACGTCACCATATCCTTCTTGCTGTCATACTTATCTGCTGCTACTCGAACGATTCTCCGGCGTATCCTTCGTTGCTCAACAACTCCTCTCGCTGTCTTCCATCCGAGACTGTCTCAACAACAAAGCGCCGACGATATCCTTCATTTTTGACACCTATCGAATTGCATCCCCGCACCCGTTCAAACAACATATATATACAGAGCGCATCAACCGATCGATATAAAATCCTCAATTAGAATTCGACTCACGGCGCCCTCAACGTTCCAGGACGCCTAGAATGAGACTGAACAAGGCTGCTCGAGTAATCCTCTTTGGTGCACCTGGCGTGGGCAAGGGGACCCAGAGTGAGCGCTTGCTCTCTCGCTTCCCGCAGCTCAATTCAATCAGTACTGGCGATCTCCTCCGTCGAAATGTCAAGGAACGAACACCGCTCGGTAGGTTCTCGCCTCCTAACCACTCTCACTCATGCTGCATCAATTACGAAATCGCTGCTAACCAGTCCTTGAATAGGCATCAAAGTCGAGAGTACGATGAAGTCTGGTGGCCTCGTCGACGACCACCTCATCTTACGACTCATCTCAAATGAACTCTACACCCGTGGCTGGCTGGCGAGGCGAGGCCCGCCCCACGTCATGACCCTCTCTTCGGAAGCCACCTCCCTCGACCAATCTTCGTACGACGGAGCCCCTCCCATGGACTCATTCATCACCAGCCATGCCCTCCTGAACGACCACATCCCACCTCGAGCCTCCGAAGACCCCTCCGCCTCGTTCATCCTGGACGGCTTCCCCCGAACAGCTGCCCAAGCCAACCCCCTCGACAAGCTCATCCCCATCAATCTTGTCGTATCTCTCAAGACGCCGGTATCCGTGATTTTGGAGCGTATCGCTGGCCGCTGGGTTCACGAGCCGTCGGGTCGTGTCTACAACACCACTTTCAATGCGCCCCGCGTTCCCGGGATCGACGATGTCACCGGCGAACCCCTCATCCAGCGTGCCGACGATTCCGAAGAAGTCTACCGGGCCCGCTTCCGAAAGTTCCAGGAGACGAGCGAGCCTGTGCTCAACCACTACGCCCAGAAGGGCGTCCTCGTCGAAATTGAGGGCATGAGCAGCGACGAGATCAGCCCCAAGCTTTACCATGAATTTGAGAAGCGCTTTGTTCACTGAGAGACTTTCCCTCGAAAATACCCTGCGGCTTCGAGATGCCCATTTTGTTTATACTATACGTTTTGATGTATTGCCCTTCTTCTATATCTTTTTGTTTCGCTTTTGTTTAGGAGTTTATTGCAGCACGCGGTTGCTGCTGGTGGAGTTCCAACAAGACCGGACTGGCAATCGGTCATGGCTCCTGGCGCGTATTGATGGGAAAACTGCCCTGGAAAAGGGCATGTTACGATTGTACATGGTTACCCCCCTTATTCTTAAAACGGACCGGATTGGTTTTGACGAACAAAACGGATCTCGCGGACAGGCCAGTTGCTTTGCGGACTGCCTGAATGATATCCTCATACCGCCTTCTTTCATCCACTTGACGCTGTGACTTTAACGTGATACTGAGTAATTGGTCTCCAGTTTCATCTCGCTTTGAGATTCTCGTTAAAAATTGCGCTTATGTGTACACGTTGAACCCTAAGAAAAACCCCTGGAGCCCCTCGGCTGCGGCTCCTTCAACAATTCCCCTTCTTGGCAGACCGTGACCAGGTTTCCATCCGATCCCTCTCTTCTGTAGCCGTGCGCATCGCATGATTCCCACTGATATGGCACCGGATGAGCTGTCACCATGTGGTGTGTACCTTACAAAATATCCCAAACAAAACATTCCATCATACTCCGTCTGTCCGGACTCTGAACCGTTAAATCTTCCAAAATGAAAAGGGCAGAGGACTGGTTTGCGAGTTTAGTCGCGCCACTCCTCGCCGGCTCGAAGCCCACTGGGCTGGCCGTTGTCCGCTTGGCCGGGGCGCAAAGGCGTCTGCTCGTCGTCATCGTCGTCCAACGCCTTCGCAAGCTCGTCGGGATCTTGCATCTTGGCGTCGGGATCGACAGGTCCGCCCAGCTCATCACGGTCCCGGTTGTGTCGCTCCTGCTCGAGAACTCCGTCATCGGCGCTGACCGAGATACCGCGAGCTCCCCACTTGGGCCGGGCACTACGGCGGACGCCGGTGTCGTCGTCGTCGAAGCCAGGGCCGCTCTCCTCGTCATCGTCGGCATGCTCAAAGCGCTTACCAAAGATGCGGCGGAGGAGCCATCCGCGGCGCATGTCGTCAGCGTCGACAATGCCGCCACCACGGAGCTTGACGCGCTGGCGGGTGTAGTATACCCAAGCAAAGTCAACGTAGAGAGCCGTCTGAATAATTCCGAAGATGACGGAGACAGTGTTGGGCGCCCTGCCGGAAACCTCAAATTCTCGTAGAAACCAGTTGACGCAGTAGAGAGCACGGTAGGAGCCGAGGGAGACGAGGTAGAACGAGTCGATGACGGTGGGGACAGTTGTCTGTCTCAGAAGCAGCAGCTGGGGAAGCACGCAGACAGACTCGAGGATCTGGGAGAAGACCCACATCCACTGGCAGGGAGAGATGTCAGCCAAGGTTGGAAAGCAATGGGAAGTGGGATACGTACAGCGCGGAAGCCCTTGTGCTTCTCAAAGATCAACAGGACAATCGGGGACAAGATAAAAGAGCCACCGAGGATGAAGGCACCAATCTTCCATGCGATCTCACGCTCGCGGGACCGAGGGTAGATCCATTGCATGATACCAAGGATGTAGAAGGACGACAGGATGTAGAAGATCTTGAAGACGAAGTTCCATGCTGAGTTTTCGCTAAATATGTCGAGGTAGCGAGTGCAAAAGACGAGTGCGTAGAGGATCTGGGTGATGAGTGAGACTCCCTCGGCGCTGCGGTTGCGGTGGATGGCGAAGATGAGGATGCACTTGGAGAGCAGGTGGGACAGATCGCCCAGGATGCGGAAGATCTAGCAACAGTGTCAGTCCGCAACGGCGATGATGCGAATCACATGTTCCGGAGACGTACGTTCCACGCGCCCATTGTGAATGGCGGTTGCTCACAGAGCGAGCTTGATCAGGGCGATCGTGACGTTGGAAGGGAGCGAGGGCGAGACGAAAAGGAGTCGTGTAAGTCTGGGGGCCTTGCTAGACCGCGAGGACCTGCCAGCGGCAGTTATATAGGACAAAAAGAAGCAATCTCGAACGTGATCGAGACCGCTGGAGGTGAGGGGATGACGAGGCAACGGTGTTGAAGGAGACCAGGCAGCTCCGCGATGCGATGATGGAGGAGGAGGTGGAGGGAGCTGGGGTTGGAGCTTGCGTCAGTCAGCAAGAGCACGGGTCCAATTGGGGTATGCAGCACGAGCCACAGTGGCATGACTGCGCCACGGGGAAGTGGGGGCTGGACAAGAAGAATGAAGGCTCGTCATTGCTTGTACCGTATTCATGAATACGAGTCTCTTGCAGGACCAACAGCGTTGGGCTTGAGCTCTAAAACAAGCTTAAATTGTAGTTATTCAAAGTTGAAGATGGACTATATACTCGAAAGAAACTCAACCGCAACATGAAATCTCCAAAACTAGTCGAGTTTCTGGTGATAGCTCCAGCCGGTGACGCGGCCTACGGGCCATGATACGTACTGAAAATCAGGGGTTGCGATACTGGGGCGGGCCTCTCACAGTTCGGCAGCAGCAACCTCTCAGCTCTTCCCGTCTTCTCGCTCAACATGTTTTCCGAATTTGGTTCTTTGGCTTGTTGAGACCTGCAAGTCAAACATCGAGAGACGATTGCTAACTTTCGCCCGTCATTGTTACCACCACTTGGCCGACCAATTACTGCCCTTCCGAGTCATTGGCTACCCCTTACGGATCCAGCGGATAAGACTCTATCGCTTATCCACCTCAGCGACGACTCCCTTTCCTCCCTTCGAGGACTTGACTCTGCCATAGGTTCTGGCGCTTAGAACAACACATTCTTCGCCTATCATGAGGTTATCGGCTTTCTGTGTCGCTGTTTCCTGGCTTTCCTGTACCAATGCATTAGCCATCCCTGACCTTCCTGACATTCCTGAAGTTCTTGGCAAGCTTGAGCGGAAGCTACCAATCCCAGAGCCTCCACCGCCGAAATACTTTAGTAAGTCGTCGCCAAGCCCAGGTGTTTTCTCGGCAGTGCCATTGTTTCATTGAGGGTAAAACATCCGTCATAAGATAACCACTAACGATTCTTTTAGGGGAAGCATCGTGAGTAATGGCCGTTCAGCGGTACCATACCTGCTAACCCATGATGCATCAAGACGCCATCCGCATTATGACTTTAGATACATGGAAGAGGAGCTTGAACCGGCTGTCCAGAACGCAGGCATCAAAGTCCTGATGCAAACGTATCTATCCACCTTCCAGGATCTCGGCGTCGAGACGTGGCTGATGCACGGCTCTCTCCTCGGCTGGTGGTGGGGGAAGAAGGTGAGAAGCCTCCCAGCATGTCGCCGACCTTGCTCTAACCTCTGCTAGGTTATGCCGTGGGACCTGGATGCCGATGTCCAAGTGAGCGAGGCGGACATGTACTTCCTCGCCGCGTACCACAACATGACCATCTACTACTACCAGTACGAGGGCGCACCTGAGGGCCGCTTCTTCCAGCTCGAAGTCAACCCTTACTTTAAGCACCGCGGGCGAGACGACACCATGAACGTCATTGATGCCCGTTGGATTGACATGCAGACCGGCCTCTTTATCGACATCACAGCTGCGAGATACGACCCAGGCCATATGATGGGCGAAGGCGTTCTCTACGACAAGCACGACCACGAGTTCAAGGTTTGTTCCCCTAGCTCTGGAACGTGGCGCCTGTTGCAATTGCTAATGTCGTCGTGGCAGGACAAGTATGTGTTCCCACTGCGAGACACGACCTTTGAGGGTTTCCCTGCCAAGATTCCCTACGCCTATAAGGAGATGCTCGCCTCAGAATATGGCAAGGGTGCTTTGTCCAAGACCGAATTCCACGAGTACGTGACATTCATGAGACGAGCGCAATCTAGGGACAGTTGCTGACAACCTAATAGTCACAGATTTGATGTGAAGCAGATGAAATGGGTCCCGATGAACTAGGGGGAGTTTGCGGGTTTGGCTTCTCTAGGACGGCGTGTTGCGACCCAGAGGCGTAACACTTTGTGGTGTCTTTCGGCGTTTGTGTGTTTCCGATACCCAGTATTAATTAAATTCTTTTCTTGTATAAGAAAAAGAGACGCTGGTCGCAACTTAAAAGAATAGAGGTTTTAACAATATCGGCATCCTGATACGTATCCCCACGAGGTAGTGATAAAAACAAGTGGGGGGTCTCCTATGGCTAGCTGCTCTTCACCTTGACACAGGCGGCATTACCGTTCGTGCCTCTCCCACGGGCGAGCAAGTTGGTGACGACAAGACCTAGGTTGAATTGATAGGGAAAGCCTTGTTCCTAAACTTGGGAGAGGGGAATAGCTTCACCGTTTGGAGTCTGTTTGGCGGTAGCAATTGAGAGGCTTGAGCTAGCATATTCCCCTGTTCTCCGTTGCGTGATTCGCCAGAAGAAGCAAAAAGCAACGGTTGTGGAAGGAACTGTGAGCAAGATCCAGATCCAAAATCTTGTGGGTTCCGACATGTACTCGGTGTCAAAGAATGGCATTGACAAAAGGGCCTATGCCGTGCGTGGTTTAGCTTGCGTCAACATGTAGTTTAATCGGAGAGATGTCTCACCGCAAAAGACGTGCCTGGAAGGAATGCCATTGTCATGATTGCGATCTTGAAGACTCGTTAGTAGACCAAGGCTGCGAGGGTAGAGAGGTATTATCTTGCCGTCTTCATGGCGATGCTGTCTTTCTTCATGCTCCTGCTTAGCTCGTGCGATTGGATAGCGACTTGGCGAGAGACACTTGTGTCATCCTGAGTGGTAATGAGGATTGCCTGGAGCGTCCTGTCATTTGTAGCCTGGATTTGGTTGAAGAGCTAGGAAGCACGAAAACATTAACGCCCATTGCAGGAGAAAGACGGCGCGCAATACTTCTCACCAGAGTCAAGATGTTTTGGACTTTTCGCTCCAGCTCATCGCAAAAGTTTCGAATGACATTGCTCTTCGACATGAGCTGCACCAGCCGCGTGTGCCCGCCCGGGTCCGTCGGTTCGCATATCTGTTCCTTCATGATCTCCTCGAGGATATACTGCAACCGGTTCAGCTCCGAGTTGTAACGGTGCAGATGAGCGGCCATGATGTGCAGGTGCTTATTGATGTCCTTGCTGAGAGTCGAAAATGCTGATGTTTCGTCTGCAATGACTTGTTGCAGGCTTTTCTCCTATACGTTGCAATTTCCCCTGTTAGTGGAGAGATAGGGAGGCAGCCGGGCGGAAGAGACGCACATGCATGACCAGTTGCCTGTGGAAGCACCAGAGCACGTTGTTCCACCATTGCAGGATGGCTGACAAGTAAATGAGGAGCACGAACAGCGGACCCTGGAGATGATCCCGGCTTGACTCTTTTCCCAAAGTTTCTTTGACGCGAGTGAGTGGCTCCTCGACGACGTTGCCCCAGCGGCCGTCGAGCAGGTTGACGACGACCACGACGGAGCGGCCAGGGTCAGCATGGCGGCGGATATAGACGGCAACGTGAGAACCGCGAATGTCGACTTTGGCGCCGCCGAGATGGATGTAATGGAACGGGTCCATCTGATTGCTCCCAGCAGTGCTCTTGGCGTGCTCCTCGTCCTGCGCATAGCACGGGATGGTAACGCGGACAGGCACGAGGCACCAGTAGTCCCAGGTTGTCGAGTTTGTCTTGCGGATGCCGGTGCCGCACACCTGGAAATGTCTGGGTATGGCGGCGACGAAGCGAGCAGGGAGCTCGAGGTTCGAAGCGAGGCATTGGAATGAAGACAAGCTGATTTGGAGCATGCGGTGGTCAGGTGGAAGGGATTGGCCAGACTTGCGGAGATGTCTTGAGATGGCACTGCAATTGCGTAGTTAGTATAATGGTGCAGCATTTGTTACGTAGGAGTTTCGAACAATAGCTGGAAAGCATAGCTATCCTGGAGAAAGTCAGCCTTCATTTATCGGTTAATTGTAAGACGGAACCCTGACCTTGTTACGTAGGTTTTCTGAGAGCTGGTGACTGTTTAGAGTGAGGCACTCTGCCCCAGCGTTTGGGTCGTCTATGTGAACAACATCAGTACGTTCCCTTGTCAACGGTGAATGTAAAAGTCAAACAAGGCAGAATTATCTATAGAGATGCAGACTCACCAGCAGAAAGGCGGATCGAGAATAACGAGCTTTCTCGTGCGAGGTCCAGTGACAAGTCAGCCAAGGCCCTCGAGATATCAGCAGGATCGTCTCTTTTCGCAAATCAGCATGGGCTCCAACAGTTGCAGTATAGACTGGCTCTTACAGGATTGGGTCGTAAAACAGCGCAGACAGCGGCCAGCCGGTGCTGCCGTCGGACGACAGCCTGATCGACTCCATGGGCAGTCAATGAATGGACTGAGCAATCGCACAACGAATGCTGCCCGGAAACTGTCCCTTTAAGGCTGCCGTCAGCGCATCACAACAGCGACTGCACTTGGGCGGACCAGAGGGCGGACCAGCTACTGTAGTCGTCGATTGCCCAGGCTGACCACCTCCTGCGGCCGTGTCCTTCTGACCTTCTGAGGTGGCCATCCTAGCATGAAAGTGCACATTCATCAAGTCACAGAGTCAACAGCACATATGGATCCGTATGCCTCGTCTCCGAAACGAATCTGGGTTCTTTGTCACGTAGTCAGTTAAAACGCTGGACGGAAATCAACGGCCTCATGTCCAAGCACCGACTATCGTCATTCCCCCAGAACTGGGTCTTGAAGCGCCGCAAGAAGGACGGCGGTGCTAGAGAAGAGTCAAATTCTTCTCGGCTCCTGTCGGCCTCGCTGCCGCAGTCATGGAGAAAGCAGCCCTCGTTTGACACGGTCTCGCTGGCCAACTCGCAGGACAGCAATCTCTCGCAACTGATGCGCACCAGCGTCGCAACCACTTTCGTGCCGGGCAGCGATACCGCCTCGCAGATGTCCTTCGAAACCCGGGCCACGACTCCATCGACACAAGGAACGCAGCGTAGTTACATGCCGGCCTACAACCGCGAGTGGACCCTCCCGTCACCGGCGCCGAGCCAGTTTCGCGCACCAGCCGGCATCTTGCCCGAGGAACCCAGCCAGAGAAACACCAGCGATGTCTCGGCAGATGGCACAAACGACGTGTTCAACGGGGCGGGCGGCATTCCCGTCGAGCTGGGCGTCAGCCGTGTTGGCCACGCAAGGAACGATTCATCGGCGTCACGAGGCGGCCAGTCCACCTCATTTGGCGGCCATGTCTTCCAGATGGCCGGCGGTATCCTCGACTACGGCAGCCATGGCATTCGAGGCGGTAAGCAATGGAGCTCGTCCACCGCCGCCAATCTGTCTGAGATGGCGGGCGACATCCCTCGACTTTCGGAAGCCCGCTACACTGCCAGAGCGACCGACTCGTCGTCTGCCGACCCATTCAGCACACGACGGCCAGACGAGTACTCTGCGGCTGGCCAGCTTCCATCTGGAGTTGCCTTCGAATATGCGAGAATACAAAACAACTCTACCTAGTTCAGGAACGACTTGAGTAAAATAAACTATAGATAGTAACACTGCTGGGGCGTTTCGGATAATATAGTCTAGGCATTAATTTATTTACCCTTATTTAATACTAAGTATATTAACATTAGCTATAATGCTACAATATGTTAAGATACTGTGTTCTCTGTTGTTGAAGAAGCTGGATAAAAAAGCAGTATACATAGCTCCTTGCACACGATGCCATTGAAGAGCTCCCAAGCGCTGCCATGTAGCGTCCCCTCAGTGGTGCTTCGATCCAACGCATGGAGATAGACCGCTGTTGCTCTGCCCACCCACAGCACCACTGGATCGTTGAGGAACTTGGCGTCGTCAATGGAGTTCAGGAGGTCGCAGGTCGACTCTGGCAGCACTGTGCCGCGCAACGCCGCAAAGGGAACCGATTCCTTGGGAGTCTTCTGCAGTGATGACTGCGTCATCCACTCGTAGCTCCACAGGAGATGGTTGATCCGGCCCATGATGCCGGGTTTTGCTGGGTTCGCATTCGGCGACCTCACCGTCTGCTGGCCCACGTTGTTGACCAGCTCTTCGGTCAAGGTGTAGAGAAACCGGCGGAATACGGCCAGCTTCCTAGCGGCGAGTGGAACTGCGGCCGCGCGCGCTACTTGTACAAGGACCATAAAGCCGTGCAAGGGATACTGCATGAGGAAGGGACTGATGCTATCGGTGCTGAATATGACCGGTAGGATGTCGCGCATGGGCGAGGTTGGAGGGTTGCTTCCGGGCGGTAGAAGCAGCCCAATAGGCTTCACCGCAACGTCTGGCGATACCATGAGATCCTGCATTGTCCACTGAAACGCAGAACGGAACAGCGCGCTGGCGTCGGAGCTATCGAGGTGCACCGCGGCGTTGCACAAGGCTGACATGAAAACCTGAGCGAGATCTGCCTCTGCGAATCTGTTTGCGAACAGGTGCTGCAGTAGTTTGCGATACGACTCTGCATTATCGACATATGGAACCATGGGCAAGGCCGCAACGATGGGATTGTCCTCGGCCGGCGCCAGCTTCACGGCCACGGCGCAGACGGAGCATGATTCGCAGCATATGGTCGACGACACGACATCGGTCTCGACGAAGAAGCCCATTGCTAGGGGAAAAGCCAGAGACGAGAAGCTGTCAGGCGCAGGGAATTCAGGGGTGGCCGCCATGGCCGGACTGCGGAACAGCCAGGCAAGGATCCTGTCCTTGCCATCGCAGATGGGACAGGTCCCAGTGAAGCTGCCGGTCTTGCAGTTGAACCCAGGCGTGTATAGCAAGGACAGTAGCTGCGGGTCGCTAACTTGATGAACCCACGATTTCCAGGTTTCAGCGACGCGCGTGTAGTATCGGGGGACATGGTCTCGTGCCAAGGTCCCGGTCCGCGCGGGCCGTTCCGGGGCCGTCTGTGCCGACCAGTGATTGAAGTGACTTGCTCGTGAAAATAAAACAGGTCCGTTGTCATAGCCGCCGGCGCCGGGTTCGTACTCTGGTCTAGCGTAGCTGGCTGTGGAGCTTAGACTGCTGGCATGATTAATGCGGCTCGTCTCCGATCTGGCTGAAGCCATGCGAATCGTAGCCTGCCTGTGAGCGCTTGCAACCACCCCGTCCTGGGTTCGGAGGAGAAAGGTACGCATGTTTTTGGAATGGGCCTCGCGGAGTTGCTCCTGGAGCTTATAAAAATGACGCTGGTTCTTGTTCTGGTGGATTGCCTCGCAGAGTTCAGTGTAGATGCCAACTGCCTGGCCATCGATATCCTCCCGCTTCTGGAAGAGGGGATCGTCCAACGCAATGGCCTGTCGGTTGATAAAAGCTTGGAACGGGTCAGTTTGGTTCCTCGACTGTAATGTCATGATGATGGAGCCGAGATTGTCATCGTCTGCGAGGATCTGAGTGACGGTGTCGGGTGAGAGCTTGTCGTTCAGGAGGTCGTCGATATTGACGACGAGAGAGCCCTGCAGCGCAATCTGATGACTTTCCAGGCGCTTGGGAATCGGGATGACCACCTTGGCTAGGTCATATAAGGATAGGCGAGGGAGGGATTGCCACGTCGTAGACCTGTTGATGACAGGATTGTCGGCGCCCTTGAGCAGTGACTTGAAGGCGCCCTTGGCTTGTAGGATGTTGAGCTAATTGCTCCCGGTGTCGCAGAACAGGAAGAGGGAGTTTGGCGAAAGGGAATAGACAGGCACACCCACCGAAATATTACACGATGCCGGTCTTAAATCTCTATACTCCTGCCGAGACTGCACGATGACTGTGATACAAGCGGTCCCGTGCAGTCCCGTCATTGGAATCTTTCTGGCAAAGTCAACACGCTCACGATCAGAAACCTCGCCATCCGTCAGGAGGATCCATAGTGAAGACCTGGACAGAGCCGCCAGATGCGTCTCGTTCTCCAAGATTGCAACTGGTCGGGTCATCAGCTGCGGAGTCAGTGTGTCGACGCTATTCAAGCCAAGGCAGTCATGAGCGATACCGCTCCATGGCAGAATCAGCGACGAGAGCTGTGACTTTACTGAGAGGCGCTTCGCGATGCGCGAGACGAGCTTCTTCTCGGCTGCGAGCGCGGGGCCAGCGGTGCTGCTCGACACGTCGACTGCGATAGCCACAGAGGCCGTGTGGACTGAGTGGTCCCGGTCGGGGTACTTTGGTAGCACGACGTTGGGGGTATTGGTCGCCATGGCTGAATTGATCGCAAAGACCAAGTCTATACGTGCGAGATGGGACAAACAGCCCCGTTATATCCACGCACCCAGATGCATCGCCGCCAGGTTCAGACAATGGTTGTTTGATTGCCTTGTCGCCTCCCATCGCGAGGCTTCCTAGGTAGGCACACTTGAGATCGCCTTACATCTGCCCAGTCACATTGCCCCCTTGGCCACGCCAGGTTCGCCTGGCGGGTAGGTCTCAAATCAGGCTGTGGTCAAGCAGCTGGCCGTGGTGATTCAGATCAGGGTAGCCAGGCTCATTCCTCTCTGGTTCAAGAGATGTTCTTGGTATAACAAGCCCAACGTAACATGGAAGTCCCGTAATGGCCTGTCCGTCAGTTTGAGACTCAACCCCGTGGCCTTGTGGCTGTATGATGAGCCTGGTAGCTCAACAAGCATGTCTCTATGAGAGTCTCGCAACCGCCAGAGTCTGCCGGAGCCTACCTGCTGTAACCAATAAGCATCCCGTATGAGTTGACTAAAGACATCCATGGTGCAAAATGCCTTCACTTACCACGAGATCGAACATAGTGATGGGAATCAAGGATAGTGATGCGACAGGGAAGCCAGTCAAGCGCATCATCATTGGTTCCTTGCCTCAGAGCCTCGAGTCAAGATCTGGTGGAAGACGCTCTGTGGGGGTCGCATGATGGGCTTGACGACAGGAGTAGAACTTGGGGCCTAACTAGGTATGAACAGAAAACTGTAGGGATATATATCCATTAGACGTACTGATAAGGCGTCTGGGTACGCCGGAATTGGTACCCGGGTAATGAAGGCCATGATTGAATCACTCCACGCAATGTTTACTTTCGTCTCAAGGTGAACTGGGCCTCGATTCAGAAGCTTGTAGCTTGTAACAAACGTTTAGAACGATATTCTCAGGTAGAAAAAGATTATTGTGAGATTGAGTGTTTTACCTAGAATTTATTTGCATTTTTGGCTGCTGTCACAAGCTTTTGGGCTATCAGTTAATAGATGCCCCGCGACTCTACAACGCGTCTTACCCCCACGCGTCTCAGCACCTTCAAACATTGCTCCTACAACACCACTTTAAGACAT
Organism: Fusarium decemcellulare; assembly: GCA_013266205.1. Taxonomy (NCBI): domain Eukaryota; kingdom Fungi; phylum Ascomycota; class Sordariomycetes; order Hypocreales; family Nectriaceae; genus Fusarium; species Fusarium decemcellulare. Next base: position 20,281 of record JAAGWO010000728.1, read on the forward strand.
CCGGTCGCGGCACCACAATCGCGCAGCGCACTTCCGCACCAAATCCAAGCAATACAAATGCGCTGAACGAGGCGCAAGCCTCATATCATCGCACAATGGCTACAGGCAAGTCGCTGACAAGCTCCCAAACATTGAGGGTCAATAGCTAACAGCATCATAGGCCAGCAGCGCCGTGCCGACCGGCTGAATGAACGTCTTCGCGGCGCCCAGTACGACAGCCGATCTCCAGAATGGCGCTATTTCGCCCTACTAATACAGTCATAGACGCACCAACGTCGAAGACGATTCCTTTAATCTCGACATCGCCGGTCTCCAAATCGCTGGGTCGACTCCCGCACCTGCGCGCGTATCCGAAGCCCCCGTACCCTCGGCGCGTCGTACACCAAACACCTCCGCTAAGAGGAAGAGGCTGGACAATGAGATACCGCCATCTGGACAGGCGCAAGGGAGCGCGCGCAGACGATCGCCTCGGTCTGGCCGAGGAGACCCCTACGATCTGCCCGACTCGTCTAAGGAATCGGCCGCGCAGGTCGACACAACAGCTTCGACTGAACAAGAAGAGCCAAGTATTGACATCGTGGAGGAACCTGAGCCTGAAGCAGAGCCATCGCCCGAGCTACCGAGTCCAACGCAATCCCCTGAAGAACCCCAAGATACCGAAGCAGATATTGCATTGCCAGTCCTTCCAAGCGGCAATGCTTCTGTTTCGCCAGCTATACTACCGCCAGGTCCCGCGATCCAGACTCGTAGCAGTCCTCCCGACAGGAGACGGAATGTGCGCAGGAGCGACGCCCTGTCCTCGACTAGCCGACTACACGATGGATTACAGATGGAAGATGAGGTGCCACCTTCGTCCTCGCCCTTGGTGCGCAAGGTGCGGCGAAGTGAGGGAGCTGCTTCAATTCGATCGAGAATGTCACGCAGGCAGAGCTCAAGAGCCGCGGAAAGGGACGATGATGCGGACGAGTTGTCACCGGATCGACCAATCGATCACGCACCAGCAGACGATGAATTATCAGATACAAATGCCCTAGATGAGCGCACGGAGGTGTATGCTGATGCTGAGGCTACCGAGGAAGAAGCTGAAGTAGAGCATGAAGAACCGGAGATGGAACCGATCGAGGAGGAGCCCACGGCGGAGGAGATTAATGAAGTGGAAGCGGCCAAAGCCTTGGGCAGGAAACGTCGCCGAAGAAGTCCACCACCGCAGTCACCCGAAACAGAGCCCGAAGAAGTTGAAGAGGAAGCCGAAGAAGAGGAGCCAGCACCAAAGCGACGTCGTGGACGACCATCGCGAAGCCCCGCTACACAGAAACAACCAACGACCAAGCTCAAAACCGGGGCAAAACCCAAAGCTCGTGAGACAGAGCCCAAGACAAAAGCAAAACAGTCTCGCAAGTCGAAACAAGCTGCCAAAGACCGACGAATCAGCGATGGAACGGCCATCGAGATCACGGTGCAGCGATTTGTCAACATCAAGAAGCACCCCAAGGAGGACGAGGGTGAAGACCCTCTCCATGCTTCTGAAGAACCGTTTGCGACTCGGGGAGAAACCGTGGTGGATGTGTTTGCGCAGGTGTGCTTGGAGGTCATCGAGGCTACGCTGGCGAAGCTTTATGATGCGCTGAGTAATACAGAGGATAAGGATAAGAAGAAGGAGTGTCGGATCAAGATACGAGCACTGGAAGCGTACCGAGAGGAGCTTACTTCACGGTTGCTCCAGCTGGTAAGTTTTTTGCCCGGCTATTTAAAACACTGAGGCTAACCAGACCAGGCTATTCATCTCAATGACTGGCACTCATTACGGAAACGAGTTCGCTTAGTACAACGAGAGAAACTATCACTAAGGGACGAAATTCTTCGGTTAAAAGCAGAGAGGGAGCAGGTTGCTCTTCGGATGGACGCTGTCCGCATCAAGCACGAAGAAGACACCAAGGAGTCCAAGGTAAGAAGCCGCTGATCCTTGGCTGTATGCTTGGCTAACACTGGACCAGTATCGACTCGACACCTCTGCTATAATGCACGACGTGGATCTCGCCGTTGAACGGGGACGAGATGCTCCCGAGTTATCACGTGCCCTAGAGAAGAAGGCCGAGCTGGCAAACCTCGAGCTTCTCGTGGCGCGCATCACAGACGAAGCTAGCTCGGCGAGCTCAGCGGGCGGGATGCTCCAGCAGGTCAAGGAGTTTAACGCCTTTCTCGAACGAGCAGCAGTTGCACTGGAGACAAGATGAAGAAAGTCACCTGAGGAAAAGTGAGAGAAAAAACTCTATTTTTGGCTTGGTTATATTTTGCTGGCTCAGTTAATCTTGGCCTTGCTAAAGTCCATCTCGGGGTGCTGATCCTGGAACTGCTTGAGGATGTCCGCCTTCTTCTGCTCGTCCGAGGTGGGCAGGCCCTTCTCCTTCTGCTGCTGGTCAAACATCATCTTCTCGACCATGCCGCGCGTCTCGCCGTCGAGGTCGGACAGCTTGGAGTTGTCGGGCTGGATCTTGGTCACGTCGATCTTGGGGGCGTCGGTGACGACGTGGGCCCACCACTCCATCTTGTTGACCTTGTCGAGGTGGATCTCGACAGTCTTTGTGCCGTCTGAGTTGGTGCTGAGCGTCCAGGTCGAGTCGTCGACGAGGACGGCGTGGGGGAGGTCGCCCTGGGGGGGAGTGTTAGTCCGGAAGTTGGATGTGACGGATGTTTCTCCCTCGGGGTGCTTGTGATGAGACACGGAAAGATTTATGTGTGTACCTTGATGATTGGATCCTGGCCCTTGATACCCGCCTGAAGGCTCTGCTTCTTGATAGCAATGACGAGATCCCTCGACTTGAGGTTCCCGGGGACGTCAAAGGTGACGTCGAGCTCAGCAATGTTCTGAGTCCACTTGTAGGGCAGGGCAGCCTGCTCCTCGGCCTCCTTGGCGCGGGCAGCGGCGTCTTCAGCGGAGGTGGGTTCTGTCATTGGAGGTTAGCTAGACAACACCAGCTGGTGTTTCATTTGATGAATAACGCCTTGTATCAAGAAACATGCCTTTGTCAGCCATTGTGAAAGCTCGTCTTGTGCCCCTCGGATGAGTTTTATGAGAGAAGAAGATGATGGAAGCAATCGAAGCTGTCTCGCATGAGAGAAGGCTGAACAATCAGATGGAGGGGCAGAGTGGGTGCCTGAACAAGCTTTGGCCAATAGGGGCGTCCCCACACTGGTCGTTAGTTACCCCTGCAGCCTCAGCCGCGCAGAGCCAACGTCAAAGATAGACTGTCTCTGCCTGCATCATCAACCTTGACCACCGACAAAGGCGGGCCTTGACCTCTTTTCCCGCTTCCTCCTCCACCTCTTCGCTCTGAGCATTTACAGTCTGTCTCGATCTCGTCGACTCGAAAGCACGAGAATAAAGAAAATGTCCCGTACAGGCGCCATCTCGGTGCGCCATGGCGGCTCGTCCGCCTTCAACGCGCCTCCGCCGCCCGACGAGGATGAGACGTGCCCCGTGTGCAAGACGACGCGCTACTTCAACCGCGACATGGAGTTTCGCATCAACCCCGAGTGCTACCACCGCATGTGCAAGACGTGCACCGAGCGCATCTTCAAGGACGGGCCCAACCAATGCCCCTACGCCGGCTGCCACAAGACGCTGCGCCTCAAGGGCTTCAAGACCGCCTACTTTGGCGACTTGTCGGTTGAGCGCGAGGTTGATATTCGCAGGAGGGTCGCTGCCGTCTTCAACAAGGTCGAGGAGGACTTTGAGACTCTCGATGACTACAATGAGTACCTCGAGATGGTCGAGTGTCTGACCAGCGACATCGTCAGCGGAGCCGACGACGCTAAGCGCAAGGCGGAGGCGCAGCTCTTGGAGTGGGAGACAAAGCACAAGGCCGACATTGAGCGCAACCGCCGACTGGCCCGCGAATCCGACCAAGCTCGCTCCCTCCGTCTCAAGGCCGAGCAAGAAGCTGCACACCAGCGTCGCATCGAGGAGCACCAGGCCGAGCTCGAAGAAAAAGCCAGCGCCAAGCGCTTCCGCGAAGAGATGCTCGACTCGCTGCAGAGCGCAGAGGTCGGACGTGCGACAGAGGCCATGGACCGCATCATGCTCAAGAAGAGGGGCCAGAACAAGAGTATTGCTGCGCTGGGCGCGGCAGGCGCTGGAGGAGCTGGCGGTTTGTCTATTCGTGGTCTGCGCGATAAGAAGGCTCCTGTAGTGGACGACAAGCCATACGATCCCTATGGAGGTCTCACCGTTGCGCCGCAGCGCGTCGATCTCGCACCCGAGAAGTTGGCTGCCTACTCGAACGAGTGGGTACAGACGACACGGACAAAGACAGAGTTCAAGGCCGGTGGATACAGTCCGGACGAGTACCTCTCACGAGCCCTGTTCGAGGCATTCTCTGGTCTGGGAGTGTTTGTGGGCGAGGAGAAGGTCGAGAGGAGGGTGTCCACCGCTGGAGCAAGGGAAGCCGCCGCCACGGGTGACACCGGGGGCAAGATGGATGTCGACGATCCTTTCTAGGGGTTGGATTCGCAACCTGGACTCGTTTCATTTTGAGGGCATAGCTATGGCGTTTTACCGGACAGGAGTTACGGAAGCATCCACGAGGATATCAGGATTACTCGTCAAGAGGCAGGGAGTCAAAAACATCAGGTCAAAACACGATACCATGGACAATGGGTACAAGTTCACGCTAGACTTTGAAAGACAGGATAAAAGGGGTAATATAATGATATTTTTTTATGACTGCTAGTATACTAAGCCAAGAGGAAAAACACCAACAAAGGAAGCAGAGGACCGGAAGAAAGCGCACCAGAAGAAGAGTACTCGTTGGAGCAGAGAAAGAGATTAACAAAGATATTGAATGTTAGACTCTGCCCTGGTAGAGAGGCCTCTCCTCGCGTGCCAGACCATCCTTTTATTCGCCTCGCGATCCTTCTTTCGATCTCATCCCCCGAAAACGCCTCGCTTACTATGTGGAAAGGGAGGATGTACAGCCAAAACAGAAAAACAGTGGCGCCGAGAAACGCGGTGATGCGCATGTGAGAGTGTAGGCTGAGAGTGGCTAAATGTGTGTGGTGTTATGTTGTTTGGAGATTGGCGAGAGATAGAGGGATCATATGCCCTATTGCTGCCAGGGCGTTTGCTGCTGTGGTCGAGGGAACACGGGCACTGTTTCGAGCTGGTCTAGGCCGCCTCCCATCGGTGCCTGATTATGCTGCCATCCCATACCCGTGTTGTGGTTCACAAAAGCGCCGTGACGGAAAGGATTGGTGCTGCCAGTGGGTTGAGGCGCAAGGGCGGCTCCCGCTGTCTGCGGCCGTTGTTCTTGAGTTGGGGCAGGCAACATTGAGCTTCGAGCAAAAGGATTCGTGCCTGTGGGAGTAGGCTGCAATGCTGAGGCTTGTTGCGGCTGCGGCTGAGGTGGTTGCGATTGGAAGGGCGAGTTGGAGCCTGACGCAAAGGGAGAAGTATTGTTCTGGGGCGATCGAGCAAAGGGGTTTGTAGATTGACGGTTGAGGGCCGGTGTCGAGGCCGAGGACGGCATTTGGTTCCCTTGCAGACCCGTTTGCTGAGCCATGAGCATGGACTGGCGGAACGGGTTTGTGCTCTGCTGCCCTGTCGGTACCGGCAAAAGACCTTGAGGCTGTCCGTTCTGGGTAGGTTGTTGGCCTACCGGAGATGGAGCATTGGGGAAGTTGGCCACCGAGTCCTGAGGAATTGTCCCAAGTGAGCTAGGCTGAAAGCCTTGTTGTTGAGGTGTATATCCCCCAAAACCTGCTCCCGTAAAGTTGGGTTGCAATAAGTCTTGTGGTTGTGGCTGCGGAAAACCACCCGTGGGCTGCGGTTGCTGGAAGGGGCTGTTGTTGGCTGCAAACCCTGTGGTCTGGGAGCTGAAGCCGTTCTGCTGGAACTGCATGCCCGTCTGTTGTTGTTGGAAGGGCTGAGGCTGACTGTTCACGGCTAGCGTTGTCTGGTTCTGCTCGATGGAGTCGAAGAAGTCGATCAAATCAGGGTCGGGACCCTTGTTCGCTTGGGGTTTCGATTCGGACGGCTTGTTACCGGTCGAAGAGGCGGTGATGATCTTGGGGAAGGGGTTGTTGGAGGCTGGTTCGGGGAAGTCGACGCTCTTCTTCTTGGAGATTGCCTGTTTAGAGCTTGAGCTTGAGCCTCCATGCTTCTTGACATCCTGCTCAGCCAAATATTGCCTTCGGTGCACCTCAAAGTCCGGATCGTTGAGATATTCTTCAAGCTGGCGTCCCAGGTTCACGGGGGCGTGCTTGAGCTTGGGAACCTCGACCCGCGTGTGGTGTTCGTACTGCCGGGCAACGCTGAGGTACTGGACGACGTAGTCGGTTTGCTTGGTGAACTTTCGGTAAATGGCCATCGCTCGCTCGGCATCCGGCTTTGACATTTCAAAAAAGTTGCCTAGGGAGAGGGGGGCAGCGTTAGTAAAGGCGAGGGGGGACTGAG
>JAAGWO010000729.1:0-58691 GCA_013266205.1 Fusarium decemcellulare
CCCGTCTACCGTAATCAGCACTCTAAAAGTGGGCTTTAAGCAATTTAATTGGCTAAGCAATTTTCTCTCTAAGTCACTATTTTCTTAACTAAAGTATCTTTTTCCTTCTTTAGCAAAGGACTTTATTAAGAAACCTATTTTAGAAACTAAAATAAATATTTTAGAAATTATATTTAGTATCTATATATTATAATAAACTTAAAGGCCCTCTTATTTTGATTTTTCTTAAGTTATATAGAAAGTTACGTATCTATGCCCTATAATATAGTGGGAAAGGCGCTATAGCTATAGCGCATAAGACGCTATAAATTAGTGAATGATATGCTATACGTTAGTGGGCTTCTTCTTGGGCTGTGGTTATTGTTAGGCTGATTTGGTGGGGTACTTCTAGGGTGCTGATTACGGTAGACGGGGTGCTTGATAGTCTCTCCCTCCAAAAATCCCAAACGGCTAATTCCAACGAAAAATAGTAGCAATTAAGGAGCGAGTTCTCTTCAAGCCTAATCCAGCCATGCATGCAATCGTGTTGAAATCAGCGCTAGTAACAGTCCGAGTAGTTGGTCTAAGCCCCCTCGACCATCTTTTTAGTCTTTACGACTTGGTCAGACTACGCTCACGGTCTGGCCGTAATTATTGAAGAGTGATTTGCAAATTCAGAGACATACCCGAGAATTTGGCCAGATAATTCACCGAAACACCACTGACTTGTGGCTTCAATCCGAACAGGGCAATTGTCCAGTCGAACTGAAAAGGGGAGCCAATCTACATCAGACGCTGAGATTGCGTGCCGTTCAGCGTCTTACGCTAAGAACTTTAGGGGCCTTCACCTATTGGGCCTTGGACGCCAGCCTAGCACTCTTTATGGTAGACAACAAGGATTTGATTCGTGTAAGACTTCTCTTGAATGGTGACTGTTAGGTTTATCGCGCAATACACTAAGTAGAATGCCGGATTCACCATATGTCCGCACTTCAGCTTCATCGGAGAATTCCCAGAGCTTGGTGGTTGTTATGGAATGCCTCTGTGGAACCTCTTCACAATCTCAGCATTAGGGATTTCTCTTCAACAAATCGATCGTTTACCTGTTTCATATATCTTCTTGCTTCAGACATACGGATGCCTCGATGCTTGCTACTAATAAGTACTCCAGATGCATGCATACTTTGCTGGCATAAACCCAAAATACTGACAAAAGTATAAACAGCGGGTGCTTACATTTGATACGTCCAGTCCGATGAATTTTATTTAATCCCAACTCGAGTGCGATTTAGGTGTGGAGACTACAGCTGATGTGCTTCGCGTATGCCCCATGTTATCGGCTACCTCGGTACTTAGGATTCGCATTCAACTAGTGGTGAATCATTCGGATTCAGCAGAGGCGATGCGGCGTCGGACCCGAAATTAGAACTGCACGCTCCGAGCACAAGCCTCTAGCCCTTGGCAGGATACTACAAAGTACTTGGTAAATGATGCGCATAGCCCAGCGTTAGGAAACACACCAAGCACACAATCACCAGCTATAATGGGTTTATAGTAGCGCTGAGTGTGGATGAACTGAGCGTTGCGATTTAATAATAAGAGGATGAATTTGGTCACCGCACAAAAGGCTCAGAATACGTTGTGCTTGTTATGAAAACTTATCGTTGTGCGGTTCGCATATCCACTTGGTTAGTGGATGAATAATTTCGACCGGCTTAGCGCTTACGGCTTCTTAGCGTCGAGGTTGCGCTTGCTCGCAAACCCTGGCAAGTCTAGTCAGCCTGTCATACCCTACATCGGTGGGTCGATTGTCCGTCCAAATGTCCGCAGGACGGAGGGAGGCAGTTCACTTTCAGCTACGTATTATTATCTAACAAATCAACAGAGTAAATTCGACCGAGATAGTCGACAGTAAGACGTGACAAATGGAGGAGATTCCAGAAGTCAAATGCAAGTAAGCCTGGAGTTGTTAGCGAACAACTAATGAGATTTGAATTGTCCGAGATCAGATCGGACAATTGCTATCTTACCTCGGCCTCTTCATTAGGGATTCAGTTCAAGATGTCTCCTACAATCACAGCTATGGTGATCGGCAATTGTACGCGTCCTTAGCAAAGTCAATGCTACTACTCAGGGAAGAATGAGAAGAGGCAGGATCAGAGCCACACCACTTTGTGAGGGAGGATGCAGATTTCGCCAAGAAGTGCCCGTATTTCATAAGTTATGCCAAGTTCAGGGACCCACTCGCCTCCACCATTTCCCCAAGCCAATTGTCCGCCCGGACATTGAGAACTCCGGGATTTTACCCCACCGAGACAACAAAGTCAAGTCTTTCATCACAGACGTAGCCACATTGTCGGACATTTCGTGTCTTGACTCCTCTTTTCGACGCCTCGCCTGACGATATCTCGTGCCGATACTTCCAGTGGCTCCTAGTTGTTTCACCTTATTGAGAAGAGAAGAGAAGAGATAGTAAGAGGCCGATGCAGCCACAGCCCGTCGGCGAGCCCGCGGCGCCCAAGAAGCGCCGCAGACCTGCTCTGGCATGCATCCACTGTCGCAGACGGAAGCTTCGATGCGACCAAAAAAACCCATGTAACAACTGCAATCGGTCTAAGATTGCAGATTGCATTTATCCTCCAAAGCATCCATCGGCCCAGGCAGCCCTCAAGAAGAGCCCTCGCAGCGAGACATCGCACTCGACTCCACAAGCACCCGATGCGCAGACCAGACCGAATCACTCAATCCAACCCCGTCAGCAGCCAGATGGCGTTCAAAGTGGGCAGCGGGTTCTTGCTCTGTCTCACGATGGCTTGACCCCACCTATATCGTCCTCAAGCCCCAGCTTCTCCATCCAGGAGACTCAGTTGCGCGGCTTGAACAGTCTGTGTTTGAACGTACCACCAGCAAGCACCCCTCCTAAGCTGTCTAGAACTAGCCAGGGATTCCACAAACTTCCAGGACCACATTTTGGGAATCAAAGCGAGTGGATGAATCACACCAGTCTAGTATGTCAATATGGTATTGTCTTCTGGTCCTTTCTTTGCTGACCGCAGCCAGTACACAACAGTCCTAAGGACGCTCGCAAAGGTTCAACAGGAAACCCCCGATCTTAAGCGGACCTTAACAGCATGCAAAACCCTTGGTCGGCAGATCAATGCCCAAGTCTCAATCAAGGAGAACCCTATGCCGATCGGAACCAAGGTTCCAGCTAAGGCTACAGCGGACAGGCTTCTGCATGCCTACTTGGAAATCTACGAAGGCCCTTTCCGAGTTCTACACATACCCTCCTTCCGCGCCGCGTATGACGAATACTACAGCCAGCCACGCTCAGCAAGTATTATCTTCATATTACAACTCCAGATATGCATGGCTCTGGGCTCGATCACGTGCGAAGACTCTCTCGCTTGGAAGAGCGAAGCTTCTCAGTGGCTGATGGAAGCGCAAATGTGGCTTCATCAATCCATCGTTAGAACAAGGCAGCGGTTAACTTTTGAACATTTACAGTTGGCCTGCCTGATCTGTCTCTATGAGGCCAGCATTTCTGGAACGGATCATGTGCATTACTGCTGGACCCAGGCAGGGGATCTCTACAGAAAGGCCATGTGTCTAGGACTCCACCGCGATCCAGATTGGGAAGGCACTTTATCATTACGGCAAGCAGAGATGCGTCGTCGATTATGGGTGACCATTCTAGAAGTCAACCTCTTACTGGCTCTACAGGCAGGACGTCCAGTAATGATCACAGCGTCAGATTATGACACGCTTCCCCCTTCTAATCTCGACGATGAAGAGCTTTTCGATAGCCTTCCGCGTGAGATTGACATGCAGCAAAGAATCGATTCACATAGACCTACTGCTACTACTATGCAGCTCTTATTGCACGCTTCTTTCGATCTCCGCTTGAAGATTACATGCAAGATCAACAATTTTGCAAATGAGACCCCGTATAATGAGGTCCTACAATTTCACTCTCACCTCAGCGAGGCACAATCCCATATCAGGAAAAGGAACGCAGAACTGGCCACATATGTGGAAAATGATGATGCACGAATAACGACGTATCACATGAAGATCGTTGAAATGCTCACTTCACGATTTATACTCGCGCTCCATCTTCCTGGTATCGGAAAGTCAATCAAAGACCCAGTTTTCCACTTTTCTCGGAGGGTATGTTTTATGACATCCCTGAGGTTTATGGAAACTTGGGAGATCGGGAGTTCACCTCGACAACAGCGCGGAATCACTTCAATGCCGAGATTGCGACTCAGGCTCTTGTTGGTCAATAATCAGGGGTTTCTTCGCCATATTGCTATCCAGGCGATGTTTTCTATCCTACTGGAACTCGTCACTCATAAGGAAGAACAACAAGCGCACTCCGACCCGTTGGCTGTTTCCGACGAGGAAGAGTTAGTTCAAAACGCGGTTTGGATTCAAAATTGGGCAGAAGACCAGATTCGGGCAGGGTCAACGGATGTACGAACCTATTGCTTTATCACCTCATGCATTGCTTATGGTCAAGCCCTGGGTTCCAAGTCAGAAACCCGGAATATTGATCAAGTCATTGCTGACGCAGCTTTGAATTGCAACAACAAGTGTTTCGAGCTGATGAGTGGTGTAGCGGCCGAGCTAGATCATTTTAATCAAGGAACTCAATCTGTCTTGGCTGGGGAAATGGAGATGACGTCGTTTGGTCTGGCTGATGAGGAGTCGTTCGCAGATACTATGGGGTCTACCGAGAACGACTGGACATTGAGCCTGGACCCGTTTAGGCAAACGGACTGGAATTTAATATTATAGTAGCTCGTCGCAATACGTACGTGAGAGATTAACTAGATTAACATATAATGTAAAAGAGCGTAGATTTTGTCATAGAAGGGTACCTAGCTATTACTTACTTATAATATGCCTAGATTTAGCAAAAAGATTTTTTTTTTTGCCCTATTCTAATACCAAAAGGTAGATCAAGGCACCACAGTGAAAGTTATACAATAAGATATTCAGAGACACCATACCCAAAAGAAAGACTTTATTAAACCTAGAATTTTCTAGCACTTTTATAATGACTTATCGACGTAAGGCACTAGCATGGGAGGCACTCATGCCTAACTATTTCTTCTCTACTGCCAAAGAACGGATTAGCATGCAGCCTTTGACGCTCTTGTCCAAGTCAATACACTCCCAGGTATGACGGGGCACACGCATGCCTAGATTTAACCAAGTAGTTTGTGTCGCAGACAAGGGAATAGACTGGGTCAAAAGTAACACTGCAGATTATCATGTCTTCTGCGCATATATACATCCTACGTAGTAGGGTTTCTGTAGTTCCTGCTCTTTTTCCTGTCATCTTCGAAGGAATACTGGAGTATTCTACGCGCCCGTACGTCTGAGTCAATATGCTACATATGGAGGATACCTGCTTCCACCACATAGGTCGGCTCCCTCAACAAGAAAAGGAAACGACGCTAGGTAGGTAGAGAAAGGGACTTTTTGTGCACCAGTGTACCTATACCCACAAGAACTTAGGTGCTTTAGGAGGAGTCATGGCGAGCGTCCTAGGTTCGTATGGCTGACTGCAATGTTTCAGCCCTATAGACGTTTGTCAGATAGGGGTAGCTTCACCGAAGCCTTGACCACGCCGGCCAGCGTGGTGTAAGTCAACTTGTATTGCAAAGATAGAATTGCGTAGACAAGAAATTTAATTATGACACCGCCGACTCCCTCAATTAGTCCATTCTCATCATGACCATTCACATCTCTTCTCTCACACCAACAAATATCTTTGCTCAACAGCACTGGCTGCACAATAAGCCATTGTCTTAATTGAGCCCTCTCCACCAGTTCGTCCACCGGCCGGCCAGTGTAGCTGACTTCTATCTAACGTTAACGCTTTCTGGCAAAGCCAATGTTTGTTAATAATCGCGAAGAACGTGGGACCGGTAATGATGGTTCCCTGTTGGGTTCTGCGGCCTTGATTGGTGACACATACGGGCTCAGCCTTGGCCCATCTTCTACTCTTAGTCAGCGGGGGCCGAGGCAGGCTGCGCCAAAGCGGAAAACGGTCACGCAGTGGACATGCTGCGTGTGCGCACACGCCGGAATGTCGGTAAATGCCGCCTCGTGCCTGAACTGCGGAATTCCGCAGTGTGCATACTGCAATGTCGAGCGAGTTAGAGCAAAACCAGCCATGTTTTGGGATTTTGGCCATGCTGATCTCTGTCACGTGAGTATAGTACCCTGGACAAATTCAGAAAACTTAGAAGCAATTGACTTATTTGGATGCAAAGCCTGCTTGTCTTGCCAACCGTTATGGAGTTCAAGGCAGCATTGGGATTGCGTCGCGTGGTCCTCCTATGCTTCATCTTCGCCAGCCTGTTGCAGGCCTCATCGCCTTGCCACCTGTCATCGACTGTTGCCTTCATGTCAGCGAATGTTGCCGACTTCGACAAGTATTGGATATTGTCGTACAGAGCGCTGCAAGCCTCATTGAAGCCCAAAATAGGTAATTGAAAGAGCCAGAGCCTTGTTTTTCTACAAAGGAAGGTTACGGAGTTGTGCCAAATATGGGCACACAGCCCCTATAGTGGTTCGGCGCCCAGCCAATCACAGCAGCGCACAGCTCAACAGCTATCAAGCTGACGCCTGAAAAGTCACCCTTTGGGCACCATTTCATCGACGGATGCACAGGGTATCCTCGACCAGACGAAAAGCCAATCGGGTCAATTATGCCTTTACTGGACCAGATATGATTCGGGGACCCCGAAATTACGGAATGCACACATTATGGATGCCTTCAACGCCTTTGAGAGTTAGAAGACCGCCAGTTTAATCCCTGGCTTGATCAGGTTTTCTGAATGCGGATTAGTCCTTCAATCTTGGTGTTGGGATCGCAATCTTTGGCCGCCTTATTACAGCATAAGGCTTCCGGTCATATATATATGTCCACATACCATTTAGTGTGCTGCTGAAGGTGCTGTTCTGCACGAGCTTACACACACACACACATTACGCTCTATTTCTTTTGCTTTTTTTTTCTTCTTTTTTTTCAGCGGCGAATCACATTGGTTGCTGTTGCCCAGAGCACAATATCACATAATCGAGCATCGAGATTGAGGGTCAAAAGAGCCTTGTTTTTCTACAAAGGAAGAGGCTGTGCCGAGCTCAATTTAACCACAAAGGGTACTCCTATTGTGGAGCCGAGCCCAGCCAATCAGAGGCCTCGCTTAATGCAACAGTTGCACTTCCACATTTGCTGTCGATATTCCCTCGCGCCACCAGCCGCAAACATGCTACTTAGTCAACACTGCCCTACGGTGTACTAACGTCATTCATTGTAACTGCAAAGTAGACATGGCTTCCAGTCCGACTCCGGGACTCCCCTTAGACGATTATGACTGGCACCAGCGTCGAATTAGTCCCGGGAGTCTGAATCGGCCGGCAATTGAAGTGTGGGGTGAGCTGGATGGGACTCCTCTTGAGCTTTTCTTGCGGATCCCCGACGGATCTCCCCGGGCATACTATCAAGCTAGAGAGATTGAATCCATTTGCCCTCTTCAGACGCTTCCTCAACTACGCCAAGATGCCAGCCAGTCGCTTCATGAGCCAGTCGCCTGGTTAGACGATAGGGCACAAACAAGCCAACCTAGAATGGCAGCAAGCTGGTTGACACAGGCTTCGTTATATGAAGCCCTGAGAGCAGAGGTGCCATAAAGCCTTTTACTTTTACCTCCCTTCATTCAAAAGCAACGGTCGAGGACTAACTCATCACCAGCGACGGGTGAACAACGATGACACCGAAGCAAGTAGCGAAACATATGCAGACAGAAGACTCATGTAAGAGGTGAGCCATGCCTTAGCTTGCGAAGACATGTAACCAGACTCTAGATTCATACCGAACCCAGATTGCCATAGCCTATGGCCCTTGATTTACACTGCACCGTGCCAGCAAGCGTCTGTTCTGGGCGAATTTCTCTGGAAGCATGTCACCGCAGATTGGTCAATCCAAGTCTCTTTTTCTGTCAGTGGCAACATGATCCTAGCTGAATTCAAGGATTTATTCAAAGAAGTGCTAACTTGCAGGTAATATTGCAGGGCGATGGGCGGTCTTACTCGTTAGCGTTCCATCTCCCCTTCTACGTATGGAGCCCATCCAAAACTCTTCTACAGGATAAGCGGATACGGCCAGACAAGTCTCCCCTTAGGAAATCAACTCCTGTCTCTTTCTTGAACAGTCCTGGAAAGGCTACCCCAAAGGATGATAAGCTTGACTTTCTGCACGAGGCTCAGTGGTCCTGTGTAGTGACTGGCTACAGCAACGTGGTCTGGACCGGCTACGGTCTAACCGATACCTATTTCTACGACGCGGATTCCCCCTTTGATAGATCAAGTATCAAGTACTTCGAAACTTGCTTTGAGGAGGAAGGTATCTGTCTAGATCCCATTAGCGGATTTGACGCAAATCTCCCAATTCAGAACCCGCGGGAATACTTTTTGATTACACTTCGCAAATGTGCGGACCATATCAAGGAAGAATGGATTCATACTATTGCTCGCCTTAAGCGAAAAATGGAAAACTACGCGAGTCAGAACTTTGTCTAATTCTGTTGATCAACTCATGTCTGTTCTTTTCCGAGCATGACAGTCGTGGTCTCTGTTCTATTCCGCCTGTTCACTCTACTCGCAAAACCACAATATTGTAGCAGCCGTCACATTATCTGGAATTGAATCTAACATCCGCCATAGATCCAAGACAGGGATGTATTCTTTGGCCACACCATATCATCTCTAGGTGCTGCAGATGACCGGTCAAAGTTTCTTCAAGAATCTTATGTATGGACAAGACAAGTCAGCCGCCTCCTAACGAGCCTCACTGAGAGGATCAACAACACTGCCAGGGCCTGGGAGTCCTTCAAGGCCAGAGACTTTTATTATTTTCACGACATTCCTCAGAAAGGACGTCAACCTAGACATTTGCTTCACTCTATCGATGCAACATTTATCGAACTTCAGAGTCTTCAAGTTCGCTTAGGAAACTTGACAAACAAACATGAGGATTCTAGAAAGCTGGTATGTCTCAAACTGTATTATATCCTCCTGTACGGGAATAGTTGCCAAGGCTTCTGTGCTGACTTCTGTAAGCTGGATCTATATCTTCAAGTTGAGAGCAACCGTAGCATCGTTTTGCAACAGTACAACGTCAATTTTGTAAGTAAACCTGGCGCTTTCAAATCAGAAACCTACTGATCTATCACTAGATTCAAATCATCTCATCACCTGCTTTGGCTGCAGCTATGATGCAATCTAACGTGTTACCTTGGAACTCTGGGTTACTGCCATGGGTGGTCATAACAGCAGTCTTGTGGATCTTGACGGCGACTGTGCGACCAGCACTGACATGGTATCACCGATGCGTTGGTTCGAATCCAAGGCGCACCTTCATCTCGCGTTTCAAGCACGATTCAATGATGGACGGCTTTGGCTATATTCCTGGTGGCGTTGCGCTTCCACAGCCTACCTTTGCGCGTTACCCACGCCGTCGCTTTGAGAAGGGCATGAGCTAAAGTCGATGAGAATCGTTTTGAGCTTAAGAGATATAAAGGGAGGTTTGAGGCATATTTGGAGAGTTGTTTGATGGTACCCTTTGTATCGTGTACTCACTCACATTCCTAGCAGTTTAGGCTGTACAAGTCATGTTCAAAATAACAAGACGTCAACGTGAAGTAACCAGTAGCGTCTGCCATGTAGCTTCACCTTAGTCCGCGTTGTATGTCAAGTGAGGCGAGAGAGATTTCCTAAACTTTGGTGATGACGTTGTAGACGTAGGTAAGATGGTTGGCTGCGTGGCTGGTTTTGATTGGCCAGAAACTTCCAGTAGGAATGCAATGAGGCGCCTCAAGCGCCCTCGCCAGCCAGTGCACCCCCTACACGATGCCCCTTTTATGTACCTTTATTAAAGCATATGATCGAATTCGTGGTGTGATACATCAAGTGAATGCCGACAGCTTCGCCAGCCAGTACGAAACGGCTCCCTCCCTGTTCGCCTTGTCCTCTCGAAGCCAATACTTCGCCACGTCACTAAGAGATCACTAGCCGGGACAATGTGTGGCTAAAGAGGCCGCATATCCGCCTCACTGTACTGATGTTTGCCTAACTTCATCTATCGGCCTAACCTAGCTCTGCACGAGTGGAATCCGGGCCACTACTATGTTTGGATCTGACAGTACTTTAAGCCCATCTTCCTGGAATGCTCCATGCTATTTCTCTAAACCCGAAGAGCTGGGCTTCTACCAACAGGCCATGGATCAACACACTACATCGTTGGCTGGACTCAACACCCTCCTCGAAGGGTTGTCCTTGGAGCCCATGCCGGTGTCCGCATCAAATTATATACTGAAAAGGCCTGTCGAAATTTGGCGATCGTATTTTGCTAGTCATCTTTCAGACTCTGGCCTCTTAGATTGCGATGTGGCCTCCATAGAGGAAGCCATCAGTTCGACAACAGACACGTCACTTGGTGACCTAGCTCTCATTCTTCCCAGACTCAGGCTAAAAGGTCTTGACCAGACCGGCCTGAAGAAGTTAGCTTTTGATATAGGAGCAAAGGTGTGACAGACCCATCTTCCAGCCATAGCCAAACTAGCTAACGCGCCTTAGCTCCCTGCGTCGCCGCTTTTCTTGTCACCTTGGGTTGATGGCATATACCTCCGGATGTTCGTGTCCCCAGAAATCCTTCCGCGGCTTCTCATCCCGTACATCAACGACAGAGTACCAGTATATGGTCATGACTCCTCACAAGGCATCCGAGATCCCAAGGAGCCTAATCGGGGCAAGAAGAGGGTAATAGTCGAATTCTCCTCTCCAAATATTGCCAGCGAGTTTGATGGCAACCATCTCCGAAGTACGCTACTCGGCGCCTTCATAGCCAACGTGCACGAGGCTATGGGATGGGAGGTCGTGCGCCTCAACTACTTGGGCGACTGGGGCAAGCACATTGGGCTACTTGCAGCGGGTTACGAGAGGTTTGGCTCTGAGCAGAGATTGCAACAGGGCAAAGCCAGCCATCTGCTACAGGTATACGCCAATATCGAGGAGCTGTTCAAACCGGAACAAGAAGCGAGGGAAAAGGCAAAACAGAATGGATCAAGCACCGCCGACGTGGAGGGCAAGGGAATCTTCGCCGAGAGAGACACCTTTTTCAAACATATGGAAGAGGGTGACGAAGCGGCTTTAGGGTTATGGAGTCGTCTCCGGAATATCACCATCGAAGACCTTAGTCTCGGGTATGAGCGCCTTGGTATTAACTTTGATGAGTTTTCAGGCGAATCGCAGGTCCAACCTGCAACAATTTCCAAGGTTGAAGACATTCTCAAAGAGAAAGGTGTTCTAGAAGAGAGTGACGGGTCGTGGATAATCGACTTCGTCAAGCACACCGGGAAGAAGGGCCTTGGTACTCAGATCATTCGTGGCCGAGATGGCGGAACCCGGTATCTTTTGCGTGATATCGCAGCAGTCCTTGACCGTCATGAAAGATTCGACTTCGACAAGATGATATATGTTGTCTCCTCCAGGCAGGACAACCACTTCCAGCAACTGTTTGCGGCCCTCGAGCTTATGGCACTGCCGCACTTGAGAGACAAGCTACACCATGTCAATTTCGGAGCAATCCAAGGGCTTGAGGGAAACTTACTGGGAGACATTCTTGATCGGTGCGAGGCCAGGATGCGCGAGGCCATAAGCGAAAGGCAGGGTCGTGGTGGCGACGTCGAGGCTGCTGAAAGCATCACAAATGTAGCTGTGATCAGCGCCCTACTTGCGCAGGACATGTCTGGCAAGAGGTATCATGGCTACAATTTCGATTCCAAGAAGATGACGGCGTTTGATTTCAACTCCGGTCCGATGCTTCAGATATGTCTTGCGAACCTGACGACCTGGATTGCCGAGTTGCAGACGGATGAAGTCGAGAGAGCCGAGATTGACTATAGTGCGTTACAGGATGACGACTCTGCCGACTTGCTACGGATCATGGCACAATTACCCGACGCGATTCTGGCGACATACAGGTTAATGGAGCCTCATACGCTCCTCAGTTACTTGTACAAGGTCATGGACTCCTTGTCTCGGGTTGTTTCTAATCCTACTGACGATGAGGATGAGGAACAGAGTCCTAGTGACCAGCAGCAGGGCAGAAGCGTGGGGGAGAGGAAAGCCCAGCTGGCGCTTTACCAAAATGTGCGACATGTTCTCAGTAATGGGATGCAGCTGCTGGGGTTTCCAGTTACGGAATGAAGCTGTCCGTCGTCGGGCTGGTACAGGGTTAGCCACTAGGTTTAGTAGCAAGTTAACAGTGAATAATAATGAGCTATGCCGAGCTCTCTTGTCTAAAACCAATTACGTTATTGTATGTGTGATTTGATAATCATGATACGCAGCCTCTGACCTCCACCTAAAATACTGTTGACGTATAAAAATAGTCTTCCTAGGTATTGCACTTACCTATTTGCCTCTTTAGCATAAATATCCGAATTTATCACCATAATCTTCTCTAGTCGCTCAAATTACATGTTTCTCCATCAATGTCATTTCTCAGTTTCTCACTACCTTGATCAAGAGTGATCCACTCGTGAGGATTTTGCCAGGGGTAATAGACCTGGGTACTTAGTAATATCTGAAATTTTGCAGCTCAATACGGTCACGTCGGATTCATACGAATCATCACCTCGACGCCTCTCCCGCCCCATTTATATCCTTGATCGCTCGACGCATTTATTCCCCGCTAGGCAGCACCCGCTTCGGTATAATTGGCCAAACTACGAGACGGCCCGGAGTTCGATACCGAACGATGTGCACCGTTCGGATCGTCCCGCAATTTTCATCGTATGTTAGACAGTGGAGGATCAACTTCCCTGCACAGCAGGGAACCTTTGTTACCATGAGCTTGTGATAGGTGGTGGACTTCTTGACATCTCGTATTGGTCCCATTAAAGTAAGCACGAATGGAACGTTGACGGGGTTAAGTTCGACCTGACCCTGGGAATACAGACGAACTGTGGGGCTTAATAAAAACTCGGTGGAGGAGGGTGACGGGCAATCGGGAAGGATTGGTCTCGTAGCATTGTCTCTCTTCGATAACATGATAACAACCCCGAGGGCTGCGCTCTTTTCCTTAAGCGAATCCAGCCAGTAAGAGACGTAGGTTACCCGTCGGCCCACCTTGTTTATGGGTCTCACCACCAGAGATTTGGACTTCGCATGGTTCAAAAGTCCTTTTTCGTCTTGGCTAGTCACATGGGTGTTCTATATTTTGCACACATATAAGATGGCAGGACGCCACTCCTGTAAAAAGAATACTCACTCGTTGTCTCTAGCGACTATCTTTCCAGTAAGTTGCTCTGCATCGCCATCGTCACCATGGTGTCCGTGTTGAGCCTCTTTCGAGGCATCAGCCTTGCAGTCCTCGCTGCGGTAAATTGCCAAGCTGCGGCCATCAATGACCGATCCCTGGTTGAGCGCGCCTCCTCCAGCGACCGTTTAGTGTTTGCGCATTTCATGGTATGTAATCTGTCACTTCACTCTGCGAATAAAGCTCACATTGTTTTAGATCGGTATCGTCGGTAACAGACAGAGTTCTGCAGAGTACGACGATGATATGCAACGCGCGAAAGCCGCTGGCATCGATGCCTTTGCCCTCAACATCGGCACCGATAACTACAACGACGCGCAGCTCGGATATGCCTATGATTCTGCCAACCGCAACGGAATGAAAGTGTTTATATCCTTTGACTTTCACTTTTGGAAGGTGCAAGATGCAGCTGCCGTCGGCCAAAAGATCAAGCAATTCGCCAGTCGACCCGGTCAGCTCATGGTAGATGACAGGGTGTTTGTCTCGAGTTTTGCAGGCGATGGACTCGATGCCAATGCCGTGAGAAGTGCTGCGGGTTCCAATATCTTCTTTGTTCCCAACTTTACTCCATGGGGAAGCTCCACTAACGGCATCGACGGTGCTCTGAACTGGATGGCTTGGCCCAACGATGGCAACAACAAAGCCCCCAAGGATGGTAAAAGTGTCAGCGTTGCCGACGGCGACAACAACTTCCAGAACTGGCTTGGTAGTGGCAAGAAGTACATGGCGCGTGCGTATCCTTAACTTAGTACCTGAATTCCGTCACTCCTGGTTACTGACAAGCAATCGCAGCCGTGTCGCCCTGGTTTTTTACCCATTACGGACCCGAAGTGGAGTGGTCCAAGGTAAGCAGGCGGCCATATGCCCTGGAACCAGTAACTAACTTGATGAACTAGAACTGGGTCTTTCCTAGCGGGTCTCTCATCTTTGACCGTTGGAATGAGGTCTTGCAAAAGGGCTTCCCCATGGTTGAAATTCTCACCTGGAATGACTACGGCGAGTCTCACTACATCGGCCCTCTCAAGAATAAGCACACCGACGACGGAGCCTCCAAATGGGCCAACGACATGCCACACAACGGGTGGCTAGATCTCTCCAAGCCCTTCATCGCTGCCTACAAGAACAAGGATACCAACGTGGCAAAGTACATAGAGAAGGACCAGCTCATCTACTGGTACCGTCGCAACCTTAAGACACTGAACTGTGACTCTACCGATACGACATCTAACAACCCTCCGCCAAACCCTAACGAGAATTATTTCATGGGCCGTCCCGATGGATGGCAGTCAATGGACGATGTTGTTTATGTTGTCAGCTTGCTCAAATCCGCTGGCACGGTGGTCATCAACTCTGGAGGCAACACTGTCACGAAAGAGGTCCCTGCCGGAGCGACCCTGCTGACTGTCAACGCGGCAGTCGGTAAACAGACCTTCACCCTGAAGCGTGGCTCTACAACTGTCCTGTCAGACACGTCTCTGATGGATATTACCAACGTTTGTCCCTGTGGACTTTACAACTACAACGCTTACGTGGGCACTGTGGCAGCTGGCTTCACTGATCCCCTCGACAGCAGTGGACTGGCATCTCTGACTGTTGGACTGCACGTCACGACATGCCAGGCCAAGCCATCACTTGGAACTAACCCAGCCTCTCCCACGCAGCCAAACAACCCACCCGCCGTAACAACCACTAACCCTGGGAACGGCCAGGCTTGCATCCAGGGCGCTGTAGCTGACGGCCAGAGTGGCAACTACCTCGGCTTGTGCGAGTTCACTTGCATGTATAACTACTGTCCTCCCGCTCAATGCAAGTGCATTGCATACGGCTCAGCCAAGTCGCCTCCTGCCACCAATGGCCGCGAGGGCTGCCCTGCTGATGGCCTTGACGAGAGCTACAAGGGATTGTGTAGTTACACCTGTAACCATGGATACTGCCCCCCGACGGCTTGTAAGTATTGTTAGGATGTGAGTGTTGGCAGGGGAAGGATTCAATACTCTGGAGCCTGATTGTAATCAGGCGATAATCATATGCTTCCTGTACTTATTTGGACGATATTTCAAGTTGACGTCGTTAGACTCCATCCTTGAGAATAGTAAATATGGCCCGTGAAAGAAGGCCAGCAGTAACAACAACACAATTTTGGTCTCCCAAATTGCTTTGAGGTCCCAATGACATGAAGACCATTTTGAGTGATTACGGCGGAACGGCTTCATCCATGCGACGCTCAGCATCGCGGCCGTTCGAGAATACATAGAGAGGGACAAGCCCTATGTTTGCGATATGGCAATGGGCTCCTGACGATGTCGATGTTTAAGGACTAAAACCTAAGCTAGGGAATTACTAGGTGACACGATATGAGATAGACTCTCCAAGACTCAGTAGCTGGTTACCGTCCAGGAAGTCAAAAACACCTGATGGTCAACTGTACCCGTATAGATAAACACTAGTTGCCATCGTAACCTGATATTGCAGTGTGTTTCCACACCGCAAAATACGAATTACGAGGGCACTGCAGTATCAGTGAGCCAGGTGTCGAGAAACCTGAAGCCGGTAAAGTCACCAGAGGAGAAGTCAAAATCGGGAAGATCCTGCCAACCTGCCGCAAAAGACCCTGTACCCCATGTGGTGCCGTGGAATTCCTGACTGGCACTGACTTCTGGGCCATCTGTCGGTGCTATTATCTCAACGCCGGTTTCGTCAGGTGTAATGCGATGTCTCGCGAGAAACCTTTCAAAGCTAGCCAAGATGCTGTTCATTGGAGGGACTTCTGCCATCTGTCTAAGGAGTAGCATCGACTGGCTAATGAATATGCGGGATATGGACCGAGTCGTCTCCTGCTCCCCTCTGTTGAGAGCTATTTCTATATGGAGAGCAAGTAAAATGGGGATACATAGGTTACTAGAAGGCAAGTCAGGTCAGTACGGTATCAAACTTGAACTGAGGCTAGGGACATACAAGGACATGGGCATTTCTGTTATTCTATTGCTGGCAAGTAATCGTCCTATGATAGTGTCCAGCTCAAACATCGCAGAGCGAAGCTTACTCGCTATCCATTCGCCTTGGGACAGGTCTCGAGATTTCCATCTCGGGAGCAAGACGCGAAGTAAGATACATTCGAAGCGGTAGCTGCAGCCTGACAAGAACGAATGGCTTATCTGGAACGACGATGTATCTTGAATCTTCAACGCCTCGCGAAGGGCTGTACGCCACGTTTCTAAAGGCTCGATGACAGCTTTGGGGTCTTGCTCGCGTCGGTGTGCGACGATTCCGAGCGACTTGGACGCTGTTGGCCGGAATTAGCTTCGTTCAACAATAGGATACCGGGGTACTTGCCAGTTAGAGCCAGATCGCAATAGCATGCAAAAGTCAATTTCTGCTCCTTTGTGATTGGTTTCAGAACTGACTTGAACTTGTTGGGGATATTTTCGACCTCCCAGTCTTGATCGCTCAAGGGAACAATGGTACAATCTACTCGACTAAGGAGGCCGATCCGTTGGAATCCCATGAATGAAAATAGTACATCGCGGCACTTATTGTTACAAAAGTCAGTGTGCGTCAATTGAAGGGCAGGAATCGGATCTATTCACGTAAAGGGTCCACCATATTCTCCTATACAGCTTGGAGATACTTGCAGTTTTGCCCCCGGGTTCGCTCCGGATACTAGATAAACTGTTAGTGGATAGTAGTTGAGTTGGTACTACGCTTCAAGCACTTGCCTCCTATGGTGATCTGTCCTTGTTATGAGACGAAGAGCGTTGTAGAACCAGTAGTGAAAGTCTTTGTCAATCGCATGAGCTGAAGCTACCGTTCCAAGTATGATGGAGCCTTGCAGTATTCGCATAGTGTTCCGCTCACATTGAAAGTCGTTCATGAGAGTCGCCTTATAACTGAAACTCGACTGGGCTTCTACTCGACTGGTGAAGCCACATTCCGCAACGACACTCGGCGACATATGGAGTGCACCGCTTGCCAGCACGGCATGCATCAAGAATAGTGAGTAGTGACCATGTTCGAAACTCTGGAGGAATTCGACTCGGTCCAAGACTGGGGCGAAGGGGTATTCGAACTCGAAGTAACCTTGCACAATGGCTTCACTGGGACGTTATTGTATCAGAAGAGACCATGGAGGTGAACCTTTTGGGGAAACTTACATGCAGTGTTTGGGGGGGAGGTCAAAGACTCCTTTGCCCGAAAGGAATGCATGGTCAACGGAATCCAACTCTCGAGGTGGGAGCCACGGGTAGATACATTGGTGATGCAAATCATCTGCGGAACTTGTGCTACCACCAAAGCTTTCAGTAACGCTCTCTGACTGGCTATCCGGGGTATTGTTGTCGCCCTCCACCTGGGAAAGTATATTGAGGTAATGAATGCTAGACTGGAATCTGGTTGGATCTGCACATTGGTCCGGGAGGTCAACTGGGGGCAATGGCTTTGCAATAATGGTTGAGTCGAGCGGAGTCAAAGAATCTCGATGGCTGATGGCGTTAGCCTGTTGGGGAGACTGGAGATAGATCAGCTGCTACGCCCTCGCTAGGCCTCAGGCCACCTCCGCGTCGATTCAGTAAAGCACCAACTAACCTCAGTAGCTTTTGGTGGAGCTTGTTTTATCCTTGGTAGCGATTGCCCCTCTAGAATCCGTCTCTGAGCTCTAGTTGCAGGTTTCCTTGAACCGCGTTAGCAAGCAGTTCGATATATCTCTAAATTCACCGTTAGAACCTACGCTTCTCGGCGTTTGCGTGTTGGTAGGATACACCGATCCGGACACTCTTTGCGGGTGCAGCTACTGCAGGGTAGTCCCCGCACAGCAGCGTCGCATTTGGTTTTTCGATCGCGGCACGGAATGCACGACTTGCTCAATTTTGCCGGCTTCGCCATGTCGATCCGTGGCAGCAAGTGTGCTTCGGGATTTAGGAAGTGGTGATTAAGGTTGAAAGGAACGGGAACCGAAGGTAGAGGCGGGTTTTCAAGTCTGAGGCCGGACTTTCGGTCTTATGGCTTGGCCTCTGAGTGGTTGCTTAAACACCGATACTTGTCTGCTTGTGCTCGGATGGCCCCTGTCAAACCATGTCACCGTACCATCTAGTAGCGCATGGGTTCGGTCTATTCCTGATAAGGTTAGTGTTTGGGAAAAAGGAATGTGCCAAGCCACGACGGAGTTTTGATGACGCTGCAGCTGAGTCCCAATCTGGAGTAACCAGCCACACGACTGAAAGAATGCTGTGCTCATCGTGAACCACGCCTTCCCTCCCGAACCAGAAGGCTATGAAGAATTTAAGGCAAATAATCAAGAGAGGGATCTTATAGATTACTTAGACCGATATTTTGGTTCATCATGGACATTTTATAAATATATCATTATCTGATTGATGCCTTTGCAAAGAATCTCTATCTCATTGACTATGACCGGTGCGATGCCGGCGAAGCCATATTGCGAAGCAAACAATACTCGGTATGCCCATAAACTGTCGGTGTTGGAGGTATAGTTCATGATGAGCGTACCGATGAAAGGACCAAACGTGAATGTGAAAGCACTAGTCCCTACACGTCATTACCTAACATTGCAAAAGCCTTCCAATTGTTAGCATTCTCCAGCCACACGCAGCACGATGCGTCCTGCAACCTGCCCTGACTCTAACTTCTCAACCCACGAGTTGAGATCTTCGAGCTTTCCCTCAGACACGACTGGCTACAGACTTATTAGCAGGTACCTTGTCATAGTTCCCAGATTCTCATGCACTGCACTTACGTGAACTAGTCCACGTGCGGTTAAGTCCAAGGCCTCTTTGACGGTTTTCCTGTCTCCAAGCAAACTGCCCACGACTCTAAGCTGCAACGCGGTGAGTAGAGCAGGCGATGCCCCAGCCACAAAAGACGCATCTGTAGGTATCCCGACCGCCACAACGGTGCCTCTTGGGCGTAGAAAAGTAGGTGCCGCATCAAATGCCTGTTTGGAAGCAGCAACCACAAGTACGCCGTGGGCACCATGTCCCGTTAGCTTGTGGACTTGAGCGGCTACGTTTACCGTTGTCTTAAAGTCAATGAATTCATCGGCACCGAGCTTGGTAGCCAGTTGGCGTTTGTGCTCTCCAGTGTCAATCCCGATCACTCGCATTCCCATAGCACGGGCGTATTGAACTGCCAAGTGTCCCAGGCCTCCGCCGGCTCCTGGAATCACAATCCACTGACCAGGCAAAACTCCAGACCTGCAGCGGGTGATGTGAGACACCAGTGCAATAGGCAGGTTGTAGAAAGAGAAACTCACTTCTTGACACCCTCGTATGCTGTAACTCCACCACAGAGGATCGGCGCCGCTTCTTGGTCCGTAACACCATCAGGAATCTTCGAGGCATAGCGGCCATCTGTGGCGCAGTACTCTTGAAAAGTGCCGGGGACTGAGAAGCCACTACAGGTCTGAGAGCGGCAGTGTAGCTCATCGCCGTCCTCGCAGAAACCGCACTCGCCGCAAATGCTAGCGATATACTTTATTCCAGCTCGGTCTCCAACATTCCAACGTCTGCGCACGCCCTCGCCGACAGCAACAACAACACCTACTCCTTCGTGCCCAGCGATGCCACACGTCTCAGACCTCATCACATGGCCAATAGGGTTCCAGTCGTCGCGCAGGAGAGACTTGTCTGTTCCGCAAACACCAGTCCATGTGATCTTGACAAGAATCTGGTCTGGACTTGGCTGGGGAACATCGACAAGCTTCATCTCCACAAGTTTGGGATCGTCGTCTCCTGTCTTGACGGCAGCGCGTTGCTGTTTGGGTACGTGGTGAGCAGACATGCTTAAGTGCCAAAAGGATAGAGGTTAGATAGTTGAATTCTGTCTTTGATTAATTCAGTAGCGTACGGTCGTTTGAATGTAATTTGCCCAAGGCAACAAGTGAAGATGGTTTATATATGAATTTTTCGCAATTTCATCATAACCAAGACGTGCAGCCACTCCAAAATCACCTGCCTGCATACATCGGGAATTCTGGAGATCTTGTCCAAGATCAACCATGTCGGTAGTCGTGGTGATACTTGCCCAGTTCTCCGGCATCCCCATGAACCCATCCCCGCATTTGAGTTAGGCTTCATAAGCTTCTTTTGTAAGCTTCTTTTCTTCCTGTGGAGTTGCGGAGATATGGCACCCAATGTTAAGCGTGTTACAGAATACTTTGCTGAAGCAAAGTACACGGGCCTTGTTGTCATTGGAGGGGAATGATACGAGACCGGGATTATAAAAACGGACTTTTCAACATTAATATCCATATTCCCGATCCCGGAAAATGCATTTCCGCCATGACGCAGTGCATGTTCCAGGACTATCAAGAAGGGCCCATTAGTTTTGGTGTCTCGGGGAGTTGATTCAAGCCGCTTCCGGGAGCGGCATGAGGAACAATCCGGCCCCGGCCTAAAACTCCCTTCAACGAGAATGTTGATTGACTGTCGTTTCATGGCGCAACAATGCCACCCTCCGCTAAAGTATCGAGAGTATAAATGTCCACGAGTCCTTCTAGGTCGATCCAAAGTCAGATAGATTCTTTTTTGACCATATTGTGCATCTGTTACCTCGGACTGTCTCCCGCTTACCAGAATGACCCCCTCCAACACCGCCGTGGAACTATCTTTCACAGAATTCTTCAACGTCGTTGACGGCAAGCTCGAAGGCACCAGAGAAACTCGACATGGACTTAATCCCTCTACACTTGAGGAAAACCCGCCAGTACCGGTTTCTACCCGGGATGATGTCGATAGAGCAGTCGCTGCTGCTAAAGTAGCTGCCGAGACCTGGTCCAATGTCCCCTACAAGCAACGACAACAGGCAGTTGCATCTTTTGCAGATGGTCTCGAGGCTTTGAAGGACGATTTTGCCGTTTTGCTGACTAGGGAGCAAGGGAAGCCTGTGAGCCCATCAAAAACCCTGATAATAACGCCCACATCACTGATGCGATATAGTTGGAACTAGCACACTTCGAAGTCGCCGGGTCAATCCAGTTCCTCAGAGGATACGCCCAACTCCCCGAACTTGATGAGGTGATTGAAGATAAGCCTGGTCGTCGTGTTATTGCTCGATACACCCCTCTTGGTTCGTAAAATGCGACATGGGCCACAGTTGTTGCCCCAGTGCTGATGAATAAAAAGGTGTTGCGGTTGGCATTGTGCCCTGGAACTGTAAGTATTCTCATGCCCATTTCAACTCCCACAGGTTATCAGAATATCAAATTGACGTTATCCAGTCCCTGTTAGCCTAGGTAACACTACTTTCTGACCATGATCGAATTTCCTTTATTGACCCAGCAGCGGTCTCGAAGCTCGGACCGGCCATAATTGCCGGGAACGCGATCATTCTCAAGCCCTCGTATGTTTACCACCCGCATCTCGGCTCGGGAGTAACCATTTACATAGACCTTTCACGCCTTACTGCAACCTGAAACTCGCAGAGCTGGGGCTTCAGTACTTCCCTCCAGGCCTCCTGCAGGCATTGAGTGGGGATGACAATCTAGGTCCCCTATTGACGGAGCATCCCGGTGTGGACAAGGTGAGTTTTACGGGATCTACGGCTACCGGTAAACGAGTAATGAAGAGCTGTGCATCGACCCTGAAGCGAGTGACACTTGAGCTGTAAGTCAAGATGGTTCGCCGCTTCGAGGAGAGAGAGACACTAATTTGAGCAGTGGAGGGAACGACGCCGCCATAGTCTATCCAGATATCGACATCCAGGCAGTTGCACCAAAGGTTGGTCACTCAAACTATATAGTTTCAGAGACAGTCCTAGTATCTGACGTTACTAGCTTGCTATTTCCGCTTGATTGAACTCGGGCCAGGTAGGTCTCAATAGTGTCGTATCCAAAGATGCACGGTAGTTAACAGGAACAGATTTGCATTGCAATCAAAAGGATTTACATCCACGAGTCGATATACGACAAGCTATTGAAGGAACTGGTTGCCGAAGTTGCCAAGCTCCGTGTGGCCGATGGCCTGGAGAACGGTGCCAAGCTAGGTCCCATCCAAAACCAGCTGCAGTTCGACAGGGTCAAGGATCTGCTTGCAGACATTGAGTCTCAGAAACTCACGCTTGCTACTGGTCCCATAACTCCAGCTACCTCTGGAAAGGGGTATTTTATCACACCTACAGTCGTGGACAACCCCCCAGACAGCTCCAGGATCGTTGTTGAGGAGCCATTCGGTACGTTAGGTTTTGTACCCGCGCATAAAAGCCGCCTACTCATACTCTGCACTTAGGCCCTGTCTTTCCTGTTCTCAAGTGGAAGGATGAGGAGGAAGTTCTGCGGCGTGCCAACGACACCGCGATGGGTCTCGGTGCTTCGGTTTGGACTAGCGATCTTGAGAAGGGAGAGAGGCTGGCTAAAAGACTCAAAGCCGGCACAGTCTGGATCAACACACATCTTGAGTTGCAAGCAAATACACCTTTTGGGGGGCACAAGCAGAGCGGTATCGGCGTAGAGCACGGAGTGGAAGGTCTAAAATCATATTGTAACATCCAGGCCATACATGTAACGGCACCGTAACTCATACGTCGCGTTGCGTAGGGCTACATGGCTTTTACCTATTCTCACCTCAATCGTATAGCCCATCTTGCTGTAAGTTATTTTATCACACCACGTTTCTTAGGTAACTTGTATTTCAATCGCCTTTTAAACGTGATCTCATCTCAACAAAAACTTCTGCCAGTACTTCCATTACGTCCATCGAATTGAATCCCAGTCAGGAGGGCTACGTGCCCATTCATAGCGAGTCTCGTATAGAGGGTCAATCCAGTCGTCAATGGTCTTGAAGGCCTCCTGTTTGCGGAATTCATCCGGCCACCCGTGCTGGCGGTATATCTGCCTCACATACTGCATATCCAATTCGGTTCCCCATTCCTTGGTTTGGCCACGCAGCTCCTCCTCCGTGATCCTGCCCTCTCGCTCAGGCATCTTCTCCGCCTCGATGGTGATTCTTCCTCGGCCAGGAATGAGCTTTAGAGTCCGATACTGCTGCTTGAGGTTCTCGAAAAAAGTCTCGACCTGAGCGGCATCCAACATGTCGCCTGCGACCATATCCTCGTGGATTTGGCAGTCCTTGACGTTGAGCCAAAGTTGACGGGCAAAGCTCTCGCCGCCTGTGGCGATGCAGACCACATCGCTCGGGTCCACCTGCCCCTCATCAGACCAAAACTCGAGACCGTCGTAATTACTCTTATGTTTCTCGTAGTCCTGGGGCGTGAAAGCCGTGAAGTCTATCAACCGTGACTTGAAGTGGATGTAGGCGGTGCACTTGCTATCAAAGTAGGCAGATGACGCAGTACCTCAATAGCATAGTCAGACTTGAAGTGGGCGCAGGATTCGGGGGTAATCTGTGGCCATCCCCCGGGCGGCGGGACCTTGAGATCGTTCTCGTCGTAGTGCAGGGTAGTGAGAAATCTATAGAAGTCGAGAAATAGAGCACCAAGCTCTTCTGGTGTGTAGCGTGGCTCGCCAGCATCGGATTCTTCACAGGAGCCATCCTCTGAGGAAGGAGGCGTTGGTGAGCTGCCGTGGCCACACATTGGAGCTTGAACGAGTTGTTGACAGCGGTTGAAAAGTCAACTATTGTGGCAGTGGAGAGATCAGGGTATTTATATGTAGGTAAGTGAGTCATGCCGACCAATCATCATATCGCTGACCCGCCTCGGGTGTTGATGATTCCACAGTGTTGGTAACCCCCTTGTTGAGTAGCAAAGGGTCATTACAGTTAAGCCCTGGCCTGTGGTGCAAGCTCAACGTTTGAGGAGCACTTGCAAGGATGCCAATACTTGGCAGAGCTTGCCCCCCCCTTGCCCCCTGCAGTTTTCCTAACTTGCCCCTTTCTGTTGCCGCATGTTGGACGTGGAACAAGTAACAGCAGCGCATTACTCCATAAAAGGTCTAAGCAGCGGCATTCGAATTCTTGCAAAGACTATCTATCTACCAGCATGAGTCCAACGACAACAGTCCTCGTTCTCCAGAACATGAAACATCATTACACGCGTACGTTCCTAATAACAGGTCTCCCAGGCCGCCACACACATTCCACTCGGGCAACACTTAGCTTTGTCGATATGTCAGTTCCATTTCACTCAAGTACACGCAAAGAAGCTAGAGCTTACTCAATCCGATACAGAAAATGCTGCAACTCGCGACCCGTGGTGGATTGGTTCCACCTTGGAGTGCGAGTACGGCTTCGTCGGAAAAGCCAGGGATATGCATTGCAGAAGTGAGAGGCACCACGGCCGCCAGAAGCAAAGAAAGCTTCATGTTGGACTTGAGTTCCGGTGTGGTAGTGATATGAACTGAAAGGCGCAAGTTGACTCAGTGGAAGACGTAGCTTGGATATGAATTGGAGCTTTAGGGATGGGCGAGAGTCGCGCATTTATATACTCTGGTGCACAGCGATGCTCATGTTCGAGAACCTCGTTACCGCCCACTTATCCGACCCTCAGCTAGCCATAGTGATTTGGGAAAGACACGGCTATTGCCTGTGGCGTGCTGAATACCTGAAAACCCGCGTTGGAGAGGCCGAGGAAGCTTCTTGACCAGCATACATTCAGCTACCATATCGACTCAATAGATTAGACACCCTAGCTTCTCCATTAATGCCGTCTGAACGAATCTCAAACACTACACTAATAGGATCGTGACGTTTTTGTGGAAAAGTGGAGGAGCTAATGTGCCTGGATTTATTGAGTCGAACCGGTTGCAGGCAGTGGATTCCATGGTGGAGAAACCTTCCACATTTTCCAGGATTTGAAGTCACACAGCTCTTGTCAACTGTAAAATATATTTGTGTGGCGTAATCTAGACCTTCTCGACACCCCACATGGTTCGGTCCGAGGCTAGCTGAACGTCACAGAAAAAGAACACTAATGGTGCCACACCCATCTGAATCTGGCGTTATCTGCTCGAGCTGGATGTTCAGAGGCAATAAATTAGAACCAAACTCGGCATGGCCTGACATTATACCAGGCGCACTTAACTAATTCAGGCATATCGAGCCGAAAGAGCACTTACTTGAGGTCCTATCCAGATAAGCATGGGCTAGCTGAGCCTACCCCCTCTCTGCTGCCATGTATCCAAGCACTGTGCCCCTCGGCGCCTTACAGCACAGCTTGCCCAGGGTCGTGACTTTGCTCCTAGTCTATCTAGATCGCCAGGATTCCGTTGAAAGCTAAGTCCGTTTCTTTCCTTCTTCTCTTCCATTAGGTTCGTCGAGATTTGACGTATCGGATATGTACCGTTGCCCGTATTGCTAACAGTGGTTGACCCCTTGTTGCGATCTTGGTGATAAAAAGCCGACCTAAACGCTAAATGATAACCAGACTACCCGCGGATGTGTAGCGTTCGGTCAATTTATCGAGGTAATCAGTGGAATATTTGGTAAACATAAGTCGATATCGGGCTGAAACCTTCTCCCTGCGAAAGTCTCAAACCTCATGTCTTACCCGGAGATGGCTGCAGAAGACGGGTCGGCTGTAGATAATCCGAGCTCAGGCAGTGTGTGGCCCGACCTTGCCCGTGATTTCCACTGGAGGGTCTTTGTTCACGTGCCGTAACTGATGTATTTCTGCAACCCTGCCCGAGATCAGATTGTCACCTCCGGTAACTGCCTAAATCTGCCTGATCAACATTATCTCGGACTAAGACGCGCGGAGAAGGGCTTGTTCTAAACGGGAATTGAGTGATGCCGGGGCGAGTCTGTTTTGTTGGTAAGAAGCAGCCGGCTACGATGCGGTGCAAACCGTCAAACGGAGTTGTTATCAGGATTTCGAGGGCTGTTAGGACGGTGTGAGGAGATTTGGTATCAGAAACCAAGATAATTTCTTGAGTGTTCAAAAAGATGTGACACCTTGTCTTTCTTGTTCTAATTTTTAGGGTTAGGGTTACTTTGAATGAGTCTTGAACCCTGTGACTTGAACGCCCAAACACTCCGGGTCACACAGGGTCTCGATTCGGGGCTATGGATAACAAAAGAAGGCTGCATGTCTTTTTGGAAGCCGTGGTCGGGACAACGCTCTATGCATCCGACCTAGCTTGGAGGACATGTAGCCGAATTGGATATGGCAGGTGGATTTGCGTTTTCCGAGACCCTCAGGCAGAGTCCGGAGTGCGTAGTGGCAGGATATCCGGCTATGTTGCTGGATCTTTTCTGCATGACAGAGAAATTTCACTGTCAACCACGGCCGATCAGCTCCCCGCCAAATTCCGCTGCGGGGTCGCTGGGACTCGGCTTTTGGCCTTTGTCGGTGGCTACAACTCCGTATTTTCCGTGAGTAGTCCTAGTTTGTCGACTTACCCCTACTAGCATGGGTATGCTACAGACCCGGTACTATCGCCCACGGGATCACGAACCGAGTTGACGGTAAACAAGCTATGTTTCCATTAGTTGCCATAAATATCATGGATGTGGCAACGACTAGCTTGATTAACACACTCAAGAGACTGTTATCACCCTCGATTCCTAAGCAAGACGTTCCACCTCTTCAATAACCAGAGTTTTGGAAAACATCATGGTTTTCGACCCGAGCGAAGCCAAACAAAGCTTGAATGGCGAAGGTATTCCTGACCACGCCCCTGGCGGGAAACATGGATATCGGCTAGGCCATAAACGAGGCGATTACGAGATTCCTGACGTAATTCTCAATTCCAACGACCGGAAGATCAAAGTTATCACAATTGGAGGTGGTATTAGCGGTATCTTTATGTCGTACTTGATCCAGAAGTTTGGGGAAAATATCGACCATGTTGTCTACGAGAAGAATGGTGACATTGGGGGAACCTGGTTGGAGGTGAGCATGACAATACGTCCAGACTCCTGTAGGCTGACCAGCATGGTAGAACAGGTACCCGGGCTGCGCTTGCGACGTGCCTTCGCATGCTTATGCTTTTGGTTTTGCTCTATACTCCGAATGGCCCAAGTTCCTTAGCCCATCTGAAGACATCTTCCGCTATCTTGATAGGGTGGTAGAATGTTTCGGTCTTCGAAAGTACATGACCTTCAACTCGACGGTCGTGGCCTGTGATTGGAATGAGTCTGAGGGTAAATGGCACGTTCAGATTCAAGATTCTGTCACAGGCAACATGAGAGAGAATTCTGCGGATGTTGTCATTGGTGCCAACGGAATCCTCAACTCTTGGAAGTTTCCCGAAGAGGTCCAAGGGTTGCACTCTTTTAACGGTCGCTTGATCCACACTGCTCGCTGGCCACATGACTTTGACCAGGCCGAATGGAAAGGCAAACGTGTTGCCGTTATTGGTTCGGGCGCCACAAGCATGCAGGTTGTCCCAACAATTCAGCCGCATGTTGAGAAGATGGATGTCTTTGTGAGAACACCTGTTTGGTTTGCCGAGTTTGCAGACCACGGCGGAGACAACTTTGACTGTTAGTGCTCAGCTCATTTTGCTTTCTCCGGCAGTTGCTAATCTGTTCTCTGTTTCCAGATGCGCCTGAAGCCATTGACTCGATAAAGAATAGGCCTGAAGCACTTGTCAAGAAGGCCAAGTACATCGAGGATAAGCTCAACACAGCAGCCGGTCTCCGGGCTTTCATGATCCATAGCGAAGAGGCTAGGTTGATCCGACAGCATTTTACGGCTCGAATGCGCAAGCTCATCCAGAAAGATGATATCTTTGACCAGCTATTGCCAAATTTCGCCGTTGGATGCCGTCGACTGACCCCGGGGAACCCGTACATGAAGGCAGTGCAGAAGCCCAATGTTGAGATCCATCGCTGTGCTGTCACTAAAGTGACGCCCACTTCTGTCGTTGGCTCTAACGGCGATGAAGTAGAAGTCGACACAATTATCTGCGCAACTGGGTTCGATGTGAGCTTTCGTCCCAGGTACGCAGTCACAGGCCGCCGCGGTGTCACAATACAGGCAAAATGGAGGAATGTTCCTGAGGGATATTTGAGTCTTGCCATTCCCGACATTCCCAACTACTTTACTGTCATGGGCCCATCATTCCCTATCGCAAACGGTAGTGTCATGGGTCCTCTCCAGGCGGCCTGCAAGTACATACTCAAGATGATCCAGAAGATGCAGCGCGACCGCATTCGATCCATCTCGCCCAAGCAGTCTGTCACTGACCAGTTCAACGAACATGTTCAGGCTTGGGTGGGTGGCACAGCATGGGCGGATCCTCAATGCCGATCCTGGTACAAAGACAACAAGACTGGACGAGTGAACGCCATCTGGGCGGGGAGCAGTTTGCACTTCTGCGAGCTCGTCAAGGAACCGAGGTATGAGGACTTCGATATCGAGTACCAGAACAGGAGCAATATGTGGGAATTCTTGGGCCTCGGTTTCACGAAAGACATGTTGAGAGAAGGGGGTGATCTTAGCCCGTACCTGAGCATGAACGAACTGGATATGGAATTCGTCAACTATGTACCTGACAAAGAGGCTGAAGACGAGAGAGTAAAGAGATTGCCGGAGATGGTCCATGACGGACCTGGGCTAAGCGTCAACGGTTTTCTGAAGCACTGATGTCGTCAAACGAAAAACATCGAGGTGGAATGCCATAGTGAGTATGTCCGGTAGCTACATATAGGTCTTGTGTCGCTAGCTTTGAGATAAACTTGCTGTTGTATCCATTGCTGAGAAATCGATGGTACTGAAACTTCATTGTGTCATTCATAGCTTAACAAGAGTGCTTATAATCGTAAGCCAGCCCTACGTGACAGGGAATACCTATATAGCTATCAGTCTATCATGTAGGTATACAACGTCACCAGGAACTGTCTCGTTGGCCAACCTTAATCAACCCTTAGATATCCACATCGCTGAACTGAACGGCTTTGCAGCCGACCATGTCATACTTTGAAACATCTGTTAGACGAAAACAGTGAGCCCGTGAGTTGTTAATCGAACATTTTGGGGAACAAACCCAATGAACAGTCGATGAAAGGATACGCTCTGGCAAAATCTTTGCTCAGTTTCCAGTTGGCGGGTTGGTCGATGCCGAAGAATGTTAAGAAGCGCGCAAGCGTGGTCTGTGGCCCAAATGAGGCTGCGTGTCTTGGTGAATATGGGCGTCCAGTCTTGTTCAAGTTTGAGTCAAGTAAATTTGGCTCGACAAGGCCCATTCTCGAGGTCATCTCTGTTGCAAGTACATCTTGGGCAAGTGAAGAATCCTCCCATGACGTGGATTGGTTTGCAGTGGATGGGATCTTCAGGTAAACCCATTCAGTGTTGTGAAGCATTGAACTGTGGGATTCCACGTGACACCCCCGAACTCGAGGGAGGATGTAAGTAGTAAGAAGTTCATATATATTCACAGCCACGCGTTGTTGTGTCAGCTCGATGACTGTGTTGAGTACTATATCTCGGCTCATGGTGTCGAGATCGAGATGTGCCGAGTATAGTATCATCTGGTCTCGTATAGAATGCCAGTTGATGAAGTCAATCACGGTGGGATGCTCTGGCGTTGCGCACTGTAGAGGAGTCGGCCGGAAGGGCTTGGGGATGGCTAGTCGATCCTCCGGCTTGGCCGAGATGCGCCATCGTAGTACATATTCCATATACGTTGCAAAGCGCTAGGTGAGAGACATCTTGTTAGTTTCAACATGGTCGTTTCATGAGAGGCGGACATACGACACCATATATGTACGGTTCTAAACCGGAAAGGGCACCGATGACCTCAACTGCGGTTGAGGCAAGTCTTTCGACCATGCACTTATTGTTGGCACCATCATGGTCGATATTGAATCCCCTAAGACTGTTCCATGGGACTTGTGGTTCCACAATAGACATCAACATAATGTGTCTTGCTGCCGACTTGACTTGGTCGGCAAATATGGTAGAGTTGTTAATGACAGCATGAGTGTCTCCGGTTCGTTGATTTGGGAATAAGTATGATAAACGTGTCGGAGAGTGAGAAATGTCTGGGCTCATGCGGGCATTGACATCAAAGGCGCCGAAGGGGAATCGAAGCTGGGGCACAGTCCACAAGCTCGGCTCCCCAGGCTTCTCGGGTTGATAGGAAGGATCAAATATCGTGTCGGGCTGGGATGGCAAGGTTGAATCTGTAGGCTGTTGAGGCTCATTCCCTATCATATCGCAATTCCCCCAATTAGGTAAAAGAGCTTCCCCATCGCTTGGACCATTGGGCTGAGGATGGGCTAACCGGTGGTTCTCGAGAGGTGGCGAGACACGGTTCGTTTGTACCGGAGTGTCCCGATGAGCCTCAGTACCCATCGTCTCAACGGATGAGGTAGCCGGCTGTTCGATTTTGGAAGACGTCGACGGCTTACTAGCCAGTTCGGTAAATATGGGGTCGTCTACGGGCCATAGAACCATAGCTTAAGTAAAGGGCTAGACAACAGAACAGATTTCTCACTTACATACCTGCAGCGGAATTTGCCAAAGTCCCCAGACTGAGTAACTTATGGCGAAGACGAAACAGAGCACTCTCGCAATTCTTCTGTTCATCCAGCAGGTCCAAATGAGCCTTCAATAACCGTGAGTACCTTGTATCCTCATCTTCAGTGTCTGTGTTGGCC
Organism: Fusarium decemcellulare; assembly: GCA_013266205.1. Lineage (NCBI taxonomy): Eukaryota > Fungi > Ascomycota > Sordariomycetes > Hypocreales > Nectriaceae > Fusarium > Fusarium decemcellulare. The sequence continues at coordinate 30,889 of JAAGWO010000729.1, forward strand.
TTCAACACGTCAATGAAGGACTCCATTTGCCGGAGATAGGCGGCCTGTTTTCCTCGTAAACATTGCTGGGAGATGCGATTTTGGGTCCGTTTCTTGTCAGCAACGTGATCTGATGCTGATTTCTCGCTCGATGCCTTGCGCTTTCGTGGTCTTGAATTCCGATCATTTGGTGCCGAAGATGCAGAACTCATGTTGGCGATTAGCGATGCGGCCAAGGTTACTGGAACGAAGATTCAGCAGTCTACCGGGAAGATTCAGTCAATTGATGGGCGTCGGGTAGGCGGAAGTATCATCTAAATTGGGCTCTTTCTGATAGGCTGAGGACATGATCTTTGCTGTGGTCCGAAAGACTTCGGACCTGGGAAACAGGGGGGCCCTGGCAGATGCGACCTGTCCTGGTGCCTTGACCCCCTGGCTCTCCGGGGTACTTTGCCACACTTCATGAGCGGCCTCCGTCAATTCCGAGTCCTACTCATAGCAGCCAGGAATGCAGAAACGCCTCCGGAAAATGCAGCCGGCTGAGGAGCCCTCCGTCAAGCGCGTCTATTCACGTTCACAGTACATTTTCCCAACCACTGCAAGCAGCCATTTTGATAACAAGAAACAAAACAGTCGTAGTCTTCGGTATCCCTCGTCAGACAGGTCGGCTGTCTCTTTTTTCTATAGTAAGGAGATGCCACCGGGGCTCTTATCTTCGAATCGCGGGCAAACCGAAGTTTAGCCTCGGAGAGTCGGTGTTTGGAGATGGAGGGGGAAGAGCGGGTTGAAGTACTGCACCGCTGCAAATCAAGACAATCGAGACGATCCTGAATCCTGTCGGTAATTAGGCCTCGGTCGGAGGGTCGGGAAGACGCATTCATGATGCACGAACAGGGATCTGGCCACCTGTTCCCCGCAGCTCATCGGCTCTGCAGCTGTTTACCCCATGGGGACTGTCCCGGGGCTGCTGCCAAATGACCATGCAATCATCGCTCGGATAATAGGCATTCAAGACTTCTTGGTCAATCTTTTCGACTTCTTTGACCAACTCCTTTGCGTACGGTTATCCTGGACTTCTTCCGGAACCTTCATGCCAGCGTCCCTTAGGTAATACATTCCGTCTTCTGGGAGAAACGATGTCCCCAAGTGCATCGAGTAATAAAGATCGAGGCTCTGCACGTGCATCATCTGGCCGCCGTGCACCCGATGCCAACCCATCGGCACGCAGCCGCCCGCGGGCCTCGGTGGCCTGTGTCAACTGCCGGCAGAAAAAGACAAAGGCAAGTACAGAACAACTCGTGAAACCTGAGGCCGTATTGACTCTCAGGTAGTGCAACGTCCAGAGTCTTGAGCGAGGAAAGAGCTGTTCTGCTTGTCGCACCGCCGACGTAGAGTGCATCGTCATCAGAAACGGGGATAGGAGGAAGTAAGATTGCCTCTCCTTCCTTGTTACGTTCCACTCAAGGAAGTTTTCTCTTTAACCATTTTATTGCCATAGGCATGGTTCGCGTGAACATATAACTGCTCTTCAAGGGCGAATGGATTCTCTCGAGGCGTTGATCAAGTCGGTTGATGATAGTTCTATTCTATCGTCCTATGGGCTATGCTAACACCATGAGGCCAGTCGTTACGGTGCCAGTGTCAATGATACAGCCATGTCTGAATCTGACATCGCCAGTTTTGATGCATTGGCCTACAAGTCAACTGAACTTGCCGATGCTGCCGATAACGGTCAGCAAATAGAAGTGGACGAGCCCATAAGGTATTGCCCCTCACGCTTCTTCATTTTCGCGGATTAGATGTTGAATCTAATGTAAACGAGCCAACGTACACCTATATCACTCTCCAGTGCGCATGGAGACGCCGACGTTGACGAGCAGGGACCTGTCGCGCACTCGCCAGTGTTATGCCAAGTGGACGAGCCCAAGTCTAGTCTTGAACATCCAAATAGTCATGCTCCAGTAGAGTCGGTGCCCTGTGACGATTTTGATCCTCCGATACAAAATGCAGTATCCAACAGTGAGCTCTCAGAACGACGTCTGTCCACCATCGAGATCACGCCCCCAAGCTTGGATGCCGACTCCAGCCCTGGTCAGGTCAGATACTACGGACCAACAACACAACTACACATCCAGTCTCGAGGCGAGGATAGTGCTGGAACCCGATTTGAGAATGAGGTCACGGCCGACTTTGCGATTGATATCGATTCACCCCAGCTCCGTGAGAATCTCCTAAAGCTATATTGGGGAAATCATACTCGAGCAGTCAGGGTCGTCGATGAGCACCTATTTTTAACCCACCGGAAAGCTGGAAAACGATCACAATATTATTCTAGCTTCTTGGAGTCCGCCCTCTTGGCCTGTGCAGCCAGGTTAAAAACATCGCAGGCTGTAAGGAAGCTTGGTAGATCATACGCTGATCGCGCCAAGCAACATCTCGTATACGAACTTGAGCAACCCACCATTGCAACATTACAAGGCTTTCTATTGCTGAGCGATTTTGAGGCAACCTCGGCTCGAGATCGAGTGGGATGGACGTATAATGGTACTCGCGGCCTTGAACCGTCTTTAGTCCAACTATCATTACTGATCCCATGCTTATAGGAATTGCTTGCCGTTTGCTGTTCGATCTTGGGCTTCATCAAGACTGCACCCAGCTAGTCAAACACGGAATTCTCGTTGAAACAGATGCCAACTTACGGATCGAGCTGTTTCTCTGTGCCTTTGTCTACGACAGATTATGGGCTCTATATCTCGGCCGTCCAAGTTGCATTCCCCTCGCCTCATTCCAGCAAAGGCGACCATGCGTAGAGTCGACGCAGCACCCCATGATACTCACATACTGGACGGATCTATGTGGCTACATATCTGAGGTGACCGAGATACTGAATGGCCATCTAGACAACCTGGACCACAAAGCCGCAGAGCATCTGACCAACCTCAGCTCCAGGATATTTGCGGCCCACAGCAACTTGCCTCCTGAATTCTCTTGCAAGCACATGTCTGAGCTTCACGTAACAGCATATGGACTCAACATGCAGTACTGCGGGATTCAAATTGTACTTCATAGGGTGCTCATCAAAGTCCAGGTGCAACGCCCAAATGAAGGACTGGACATGAACTGTGACCAGGTCGACAAGTCACGCTACATCATGTTTGAGAACGCTATAAGCATCTGTCGATTAGTCCTGGCATATCGCGAAATCTTTGGCATTGACAACTTCATCACCGTCATGCTGGACAATATGTACATCGCCGCCAGCACGCTCATCTCCCACATCCTACAACCTCCCGCCAACCAAGGGTCAGATATGTCCAACGCACACCAGTTCCTCCAAATCATTTCCGAAACAATGGCCTTACTACAGAAGCATTATCCTGTCACAGAGAGAATGCGACACACACTGTCCTTGATAACAGAGAACACACCACTGGCGGGCTTGTTTGGCTCATCCAACGCCCACAACAATCAGATGCGAAACCTAGCTAAGGGACTACCAGTTGCACTTGTCCCACCAATCAGTGGATCATGGGGGTCGATGGAGGCGCTTGTGCATGACGATTCTATCCTAAGCCAGAACAATTTATTTGCAGATGTTTTCAGCACTGAACCCGCGTTAGAAGATACATCTTGGATACATGATGTAGATCTGGGAATGCTGAATTAACTTGGACGCTGGATTGGCTTAGTAGCAGTCTGTATTTCTCCAGCTTCTGTTGTTAAGAACGTGTAGTTAAAGCTATGGCAGAAGGGTCTGTCAAGGGACTTGGGAAAGAGCATGGCTTTGAGTTTATAGGCCTATAATTGTATTAGATAGCTAGATGTAGTAGAAGAAGGGGTTATTGTCTTTTTCTTGGAATGAAAGTTATTGTCTTAGACCATGTTACCTTAGTAACATGATAATTCGTGATCATGATTATTATACATGGCTGTCTCCTGCTAGAGGGAAAGAGGTCAACCTCCACACACAAGAACACACTTTTTATAGAGTTACGGTATCTCAACAAACCGGATACTACATCATACCTAAGGGTGTAAGGACAGATGAAAAACCAACATAACAAATTCTAGCTCAAGATTGAGCGACCAGCAAGATTTCTGTTCGTTGGGCGTCACTGATAGTAAACGTGCAACCATTGTCTTTCCTTCCGCTCCAAAGACCTATCATCGCAAGCGTATGAACCGTTGGTGCCTCAGACTTGCAACCAACCATCAATAGATCCAATTCTACAGCATACTTCCCCCCTACAGGCTTGCTCAAATTGTTTCCCCATTCACAGACGAATGACTGAAGCCTAGGATCCATCCTTTGCGTCTTCTTCATGATGGCTAACAAGAACTTTTTGGTCCACCACATTCGGCACAGTAGCAACAGGGTCCCCGAACAAAGCGGCAATCTCCTCCAGGGGCATGTTGCGAGTGTCTGGAAAAGTTAGCGGTACCACAACGACGGAGAATGCTGTCAGGATAATGAATGGCAAATAGTATTTCCAGCCAATGTTTTCGAATGCGTATTGTCCAGCAATCTGCCAAACGATATTCAATAAGTTTAAAAGGGCCATGACAAACGTCATGCCATACGCCCGAAGGTGGTTGGGGAATATTTCTCCAATGTAGACTAAGACTTGGGTCAGCCTGAGTACTAGAAACCTGGGTAGCCTCACTTACAGAAGGTCGAGCCGTCCAAGAAGAAGCCGTAGAAAAAGACAAAGACGTAAAGCATGGCAACTCCAGCCCGCAGAGCGTTGTTGTTATCTGTATCGAGAAACGTTGCCTGAATAGCTGCCTCGGCGATGAGCGTCGCTAAGCACCCGGCAAATCCAATGGTGATGAGCCAAGGTCGAGGTAGTCTATCAACTATTAGGATAGCAGCCCAATTGACTGCTGCCGCCACGGCGACCCAGCCTGCTTGGAAGTGAAGCTGCTTCTCAGCATCATATCCAAGTGCAGCATAGAGATATACGCCGTAGTCTTGGACCAACACGTTAGCATGAAGACGGCGTAAAATTTGAGAACGCCCGACTGACTGTTGATGACCAGGGCACCCGACGCCTGCAAGAAAAAGATGAGGCCGCCCCCTACGAGTAGTCGTTTCCTGTATGAGGGACGCATCACCATCTCTTTGATACCCACACGCAGCTGCCGGTCGACTTCTATCTGCTCTTTCATCTTAGCAAACTCAAGAGTAGCGTACTCATGGTCACTGTCGCTTGGATCCTTGTGTAACGCTTGTACAATCTTGGATGCTGCCTCCTCCCGCCCCTGCATTAGCAGCCATCGTGGGCTTTCAGGCATAAACGGTATTGAGACAACAGCTAGAAGAGACGGCAGACATCCGATGGCCAGCGGACCTCTCCATTGCTGATTGTTGCCTTGCACATAGTAGAATCCAACACCGACATATGACGCGATGCAATATCCAAAATTGATAAGAATTGGATGGGCATCTACCAGAATCCCGCGACCCTCTGGGGGTACGATTTCCGTAATCCAGACAGGAATGATAGAAAACAGAATCGTGGACCTGATCGAAGTTCGTAAGAAGCCAACAGTCAAGATAGGGGCAAGGCCACGCCGGGTTACTTACGCGAGTCCAACTAGGAACCGGAAGGCTATGAACATGTTTGGGTTGACCGAGCCTGCCAGAATTCCATTGAAGATGAGGGCGCCAAGTGCGCCGATGAATGTAGTCCATCTTCGTCCGATTCTGTCGGCCATGGGGGCAGTGATACAGGCGCCCACAAACCCACCAGCGTAGAACATTCCGACAACCAGACTCAACTGCTTGCCCTGTATGAGGTCTGGACCCATATACTCTAGGAAAGACGGCTGGCCGATTGTGGTGCCAATGATACTAGCCGTGTATCCATGGGACAAGGAGCCGATTGACATGCACGTAACATAGGCAACCATGCGCCACGTGTAGTGACGCTTTGGCTGCTCAAAGCCGTGATTAATAGGTTCAGTCATCTTTAATTATGTAAAGGCAAACACCGTGTATGGTTGACAAGATTCGTGGTGGTGCGGAGGTTGTACACATTCGTGCCAGTGTCGAGGGCCACCTAGGTCGAATCATAGATATGACATAGATGCCTTGGCATACAGACCTAACACCATCTCCCATATAACAGCGGCGCGGTAGTGTCCTATTGCATGAAACCTTCGGGCCTTAATGAAGAATAACCGATCGCTTCTTGTGAGTGGCCTCTGACCCGACACCTAAGATGCCGGAAAACCTAGCCGGATGCCGTCCACAGGTTCGGGTGACACAACTGTAAGTATCTACAATAAGCTCACTTACAAAGACGAGATAATACCTTCAACCCAAAGGGAACGAGTCGTTTTACCCCTTCAACGAGCCAACAAAACCAACACCGCCGATCTCATAGATATGATATCCGCCGCAGATGTCTCAGAGCACAATTCCAGGGCTTCGTGCTGGGTCATCATTTCCGGGAATGCGTACGATGTGACCGACTTTATCGATCAACACCCGGGAGGAGAGCGCGCGATCCTAAGAGTGGCCGGCAAAGTTGGTCAACAAAGCCGAAGAATCCAGATTGAGCGCTGACACGGGTTGTAGGACGCGACCCAAGAGTATGAGCCATTCCATGCGCCAGGAACAATCGAAACTCATTTGCCCAAAGGTGAGTTATGACTCTAGATCAATATCGAATTAAATATTGATGCGGACAGAAAAACATTTGGGACCAGTGACTCGTCTCCCGTCTTCAACGGCTGATCCGGTGGGACCTCCGCTTCAGAGGTCAATTCCCCCGGGTGCTCCCTCTGGGATCTCTCCTCTGCCGCTCTCTGCCTGCCGCTCTCTGGAAGATCTCGAACAAGCTGGTCAAAGCCTGCTCTCGGCCACTGGTCGTTCATATTTTGGTAGCGGTGCAGAGACCTTGAGCACCCTTCGGCACAATCGACATGACTGGGGCCGCATGATATTCCGTCCCCGAGTTCTGCGGAACGTCACAAAGGCCTCAATGCGGTGCCGGATCATGGGTGCTGAAAGCAGCATGCCCGTCTTTGTTGCACCAACGGCTGCCGCCCGGCTTGGCCACAAGGATGGAGAATTGTGTCTCGCGAGGGGCGCTGCGCGAATGGCAATTCCACAATGCGTCTCTACATACGCATCTGTTGCACCTAAGGATATCATGGCCTCGTTCAACAATGATTCGGAGCGCCGCGGTGGGGCATTGTTCTTTCAACTTTATGTGCCCAAGAAGAAAGACGACACGAAGAAGATCATAAGCCAAGCCAAAAGCAGCGGATACAAAGCTCTGGTTATCACAGTTGATTCGGCCGTGATTGGCAAGCGGGACGATGACGATCGATTTAAGGCCCTGTTGGACCTCGAAAATAGCGATGCCGACGCTCCGCCGCAGGTCCCGGGGATGGAAGTTGGCGTAGTTCGCGGGGTCCACTCCTCCGAGTTGGAATGGAATGACTTGCCTTGGATTCGCAAATGCTGGGGAGACCAACCAATCATCTTGAAGGGTATTCAGACAGCTGAAGACGCGTTGGAAGCTACTCGGCATGGAGTTGAAGGAATATACCTAAGCAATCACGGCGGGAGGCAGCTGGACTACGCGCCGAGCTCTGTGAGAGTTCTCCTCGACATCAGAAACCGCTGCCCCGAGGTGTTTGACAGGCTAGAAGTTTACGTTGATGGTGGAGTGATGCGTGGCTCCGACGTTGTGAAGGCACTCTGCCTTGGAGCCCGCGCTGTAGGGATCGGACGTGGATTCCTATACGCCATGAGCGCATACGGTGACAAGGGACTCTTGAAGGCAATTCAAAGTGAGTGCTGGCACCTTATACCGTGCAGGCTCAAACTTGCTAACTTCATTTTCAGTCTTGAGCGACGAGATTCAGACAACCATGAGGTTAGTCGGTGTGACAGAAGTTTCGCAGTTGGATAGTACCTACCTCGACTTGTGCGATCTAGACCGGCCAAGGTCCAGATGGCAAGCCGGCGCAAAGATTTGAGGGGCCATTGGACAGCAGTTAGGGAAAAGTGGACCTAAAGCCGAGTAAATAAACAAAGTCGCGTACGCGTTTTGTGTCTAGATTTATACTTACCCTAGAGCAAGTCAAGATGTGTCTTGTCTATTCTCTTCTTTTGAAATGCTGCATCGCCAGTCAGTCTTTAGATGTTAGATTTTGGATAATAATTTCGTAGTACTGCTGCTACAATTTTCTGTGTAAATAATTAACACTCCAGGCTTTCTATCTTGAATTTTATAGACTGGATCTATTTACAGAGGAAACTGCTTGCCTCATAGAACTCAAGTCATAGCTCACTCCTGTTGACAACACGCCAGCATCAGTCGACACTACCAAAAAGTCTATTCCTTCCTGTGTTCGCTTTTTAGCAGTCTCAAGACCAATTCCCAGAGTTCCCACCAGCTTTTTGTGGTCCTTGGCAGCCTGAAGTATCATGTCAAGCGATGTCTTGTAAACAGGCTCATCTCCGTCTGCCCCACTCAGGCCGAGAGACAGACGCAAATCCATCGGCCCGATGAATACTCCGGATACGCCACTGGTTGAGACAATGTCGGTCACATTTTTGACGCCTTCTGCCGACTCAATCATTGGCAAGATTGCAATCTCCTCACTGAGCGCCCTGCGAAAGTAGGTGCTCACGCCGCCCTGAGCACCATCTGGCAGGGCCCACGGTGCTCTAGACGGCCCGAAACTTCTTTTCCCTCTCGGTGGAAAGAGTGCCTGCTCGATAACCTCTTCCGCTTGCTTCTTGGTGTTGATCATCGGGATAATGATGCCCGCTGCTCCGCTGTCCAACGCCCATTTAGTCCATTCGACGCCAGCTGTCGGAACTCGGACAACGGGGAAGCACGACCCTCTTGAAGACGAGACGACGGCATGGACCATTTGGGTCATGAGTTCTGGGCCTAAAGGGGAATGCTCCATGTCAATTAAGACAAAATCGCATTCCTGGGCAGCGATTTGAGCCACAGTTGTTGAGGGGATGGTCAAGGCAGCTCCTAGGACTGGGTTTGGGCGTGTCCTAATGGCTTGAAGGAAGCTGGTAGGCCTTGAGCTTGTTAAAAGGGCGGCTGTACTGGGGTCTGAATCGACAGAGCCTTGGTTCTCACGATACATATTTTTTTGGCGCTTTGTAAAGAGTGTATGAAAAAGAAGGTGTTTCTCTTACATCACAGTGACACAAGGAAACTTTAAAACTATTTCGATTTATAAAGACAACTGCCGAGATAAGGTCGGATAAACAAAGCAAAGGAACATTCGGAAAACATTTCCAGTGATCAAGAATATCAGTACACTATTCAAGAGACAGGAATCGGAAAGAAAAGTATCACCTCGCTGGCGATTACTTGGACAGCCCAGCTTGCCACGAACATCCAACTCCATTCTCACCCCAGCCGAACTTGCCACTGTCCTTGACTGTGGTTCGCCTCATATCACGCTTGTACTTGCCATTGTAGGACCCCGCTTCCGTCGCCCGGTGTAGGACGGCTCGATTATCCCACATGACAAGGTCGCCGTCGTTCTCATATGGAACAGTAAGCATGTACTTTGGCTGTGAAACCCACTTCAGCAGCTTTTCAAGAAGTGGTTTGCTTTCTTCCATCGTCTGGTTGTCAAAGTGATGCGCATACGTGGTGACGTAGAGATTCCTGCGCCCAGAGCCTTCGTGGACCTGCACAAGAAGATGGCGGGACATGGGAGAGTCCAGTGGCTCAATATCTTTGAAGATATCTGGAGCCGCCAGTTTTCGGTTGTGTAACAGTGAATTGTTGGTTACGAGGCCTTCGATGCTGTCTTTCATCTCTTGGGGCATCTCCTCGTAGGCGGTACGCGAGTCAAGGTATTGAGTTTCACCTCCTGTGCCTTTTGGGGGAAGCTCGACGGCACGTAGCAAAGAGTAGGCACACCTTTGCGGGTTGTAAGCCATGTCGGCATGCCAAAGGGTATTTCCCTTGTTTGCCCCCTGACGAACGGGGTCAACATTTGTCAGAACCCTCCCGTGCTCGTCGAGATTGGAGACGTCGAAGATTTCTGGCTGTTCCGGGAATCTCATAGCACGTCCCGCCTTGATGTGGGCCTTGACATCATCCAAGTCGCCAAAAAGACGTGAAAAGGCAATATGTTGCTCGTTGTCCAGGCTGGCTTTCCGAAACACAAGGACGCCGTACTTGTGGACAGCCTCGGTGATTTGTTCAATTACCTCTTGAGAGACTGGGCTATCCCAAACCATTCCCTCAACTGCTGCACCAAAGGTGGGATGAAGAGGTGTAAAAGCCAAGGAGGCAGAGCGTACTGCAGAAGGCATGGTGTAGGTAGAAACTTGAAGAAGTGTGCGTGGATTTGTTGGGATTGTGTGAACTGTGCTTGTGGGGTCTTCTAATTATTGTCAGACTTATGCAAGGTGTTCTTGGTTTGCGAAGAAATATCTCTTATGCTTCATTATTTCCATGACTTCTTTCGCCTCGCAGCTCCCAGAAGCAAAGCCAATACCCATCGCCAGCCTTGAACCAGACGATGCCTATATCGCTAGGGGAGGATGGCTCCTCGCTCGGCACAAGCGAGGAGTTCGGCCGGGGAAATTAACAGCCGGATAGACACCTCATCGATCTGCATATGGCTAGCTTCCATGTTCGTGGCCACCCGCCGGCTACATTTTCCGGGATGTAACCACCACAACCACCCCGCACTCATAAAAGCCATAACTCCGTAGCATGCCGCTGACCAATAGTCGTCTAGACTCCTATCTTGTTCATTGCCTCATCTACGTCCCCAAAGCTGCCCCTCCACTTTCAGTAGCCTATCCTTTCCACAGCAGCCAACATGGGAATCTGTTCGGCATCCTCCCAAACCTTACTCCCGTATTCCCGTGAACAAGTCTATGACTTTGTCACCAACCCACACAACTGGCCGCTGACCTACAAAGGCAGCGGGGGTATTCAGCAACATCTCACACTTCCACTCAAGCTAGGTGACCAATGGGTTGAGAAGGTCAGCCTGGCAGAGAACACATACTACTCAAAGTGGACGCTTATTACGGCTATTCGGCCGTGGAAATGGGCGTTCCTCCAGGTCGATGGGATTGGGGCAACGGACGAGGCCATTAGTGACGGTGTACAGGGGACAACCAAGATCGAGTATAATTTTGAGGAGGCTACTGTGGAGGTCGGTGGCAAGACCCAGCATGGCTGTTTGTTTAAGCGAACTCTTACAATTGATCTGCCTCGCAGTGGTATGATTCCGGAAGATCTTCTTGTCGTTTGTATGAGAACGAGTGGAATAGAGGGCTATCATGATGCTGTCGCAAGAGAGCTGGCTAAGGTCCACGGCGGGTGATAAGTCTTAAAAGATTAGATTGAGGCTGGTTTAGTAATTTCTAGATAAGGACAGCACTGATAGATCCGGCAACCTGCTTGAAAGGGGTACTTGTTCCTGGAAAAATCACACGAGCTGCGTTTAGTTAAGTATGTATTCTGATACTCAGTTGATTCGAACTGCATAATGAAACTCGATACAGAAAAGCCACAGTGCGTGTAACTGTTAGTGCGCTGAGTTGGAAACAGTACTTTGGTGGGACATTGTAATAGGAGACACGAGAAACGGAATGACCATCGCAAGGAGAGATTTGTTTTATAGACAAAAGTATAGGGGTACAATTTAATAACAACGGTTCGTGGTCAAAGTTGGCGAAACTGTTTGACTACCTCTCATTTTCCTGGACTGCTCATCATAATAGCCAAGCTATGATGTGGCTCAAAAGTGTCGACAGCGAACTTGGCCGCCAAGCTTGTGATAGCCACCACTACTGACACGACCATCATGAAACTGACGAGCCCAAAGATTTCCAGAGCTCCAACACCGTTCTTGGGCCGAACGGCACCAGCCTGCTCGGTTCCTGTCTGAGAATCAAGATGTGGGACGTACTTGAACTCGTATTTATAGCCCCCTTTGAGACCATCCTTGTGTTCCACGACATAGCTCCAGAAAAGCTCTCGGAATTTCTAAGCATTGCGGGTTAGCTAACTGTTTGATGGCATGAATTGCCTAGTGAAACTCACCTGGACCTGCCATCTATCCCACCTTGGGATGGAGCGTGAGATGTAAGTGATGATCATCAATGCCCAGCACTGGCCTCTCACTACCGCATCCCAGTAAAGGCCAGGCTTCCCAAGCCCAATCTCGTCGCACATAGCATCGCCGTTGATATACCGTGTACCAGCCTCAAAAAACTCCTTGGGTTCGTGAATGGGCGCAACGCCGTCAAGAGCATTCACCAAGTTCTGAGCTAGCACCCTCGAGTTCTTGCTCGGGCTGAGGCAGTCATAGAGCAACGACTCCATCGTAGCCAATGCAAGCTCGGGAGTCTCTAGAACCCAGTGTGGAGTGCCAAGCACATAGCAGACCCATCGCCAGAGTGCGAGATAATCGAGAGCCTCTTGCTGACGGACATGGATGCCCTGGCGCGGAAGCGCCAACCACACGAGGTTGGTGGAAAAAGCACAGACGGACTGCATCGAGTCGAGCTCATTGATCGGAACGCCGTATTTTCCCACATTGAAATATCCAGGGCGCTGATCGTTGAGCTTGAGGATACGATTTCGCACCGAAGCGTGAAGGAACCGAACTCGCACCGCTGAGGCAAAACCTTCGCCGCCTGGTTTGACATCCTCAAGAGACTTTGTAACTTGAAGCATGAGTTGGAAAGTCTCGAAGAGCCTATTCTTGGCAACACGGGTCGAATGTCCTCCCGTCCGCACGAGCGTCTCCGCAGGTCGATAGGATGCACCCTGGCAAGAGGTGAGCATGAGCTGTGAGGTTTTAGGCCATAGAATACTTACTGTCGTAGCAAGCAGGCCTTGGAATGCGAAACCTGCCACGGCAGCTGGGGCGTATCTATAAAAGACATCTTGACCTCGCTTGATCTGGTCCCAGTCGACCCAGTCAGGGACCGTATTGACCTCATCCCAGAGAGCTTGAAGCCTAGGATCCTTGTTACGATTGTCCCGCAGTAAGGCATAGGTGTCCCGGTCTGGCTGGGGGTTCTCGTTCTTAGTCTTTGAATACCAACCTGCTCGGGGCGGCGGCGGAGGAAACATCTCATCGAGGGCGGCAGTTGCGTCAGAACCGACCTCGTCAAACTTATGCTTGAGGTGGTTTAGCTGTTCTGGCGTCTGGTGAAGCTCTGTCATGCGAAACTTGTATCCATATGAGTTGACCACGTTGGGGTCATCCTGGAAAAGAAAGCGCGACATAGCAAAGACTTGAAGTAGAGGAGACTAGATTGGACTAAAGAACAATAGGCATAGATATGTTGGAAGGGATGTCGGTTCAAGGGCCTGTGGGACAATAACTGTTTCTTTTCAGGTATCTGCTTGAGAAGTAGGGCTTAAATAACACCGAGCACCTATGTCGATGAGAAATGATCAAGTTCAATGCTGGGAGCAGTGCTTCAATTGCGTTCACTGATCATCCTGCCAAGTCCATTAAGGAGGGCTTTCTGACACCGAGAAGGAATAGATCGGCGTGGGGAATCAGTGTTGGAAGGAAATATCTGACAGCGGATTGCATTATACCCAAATCTGCACTCCGCGAGTACCACGAGGTCGTGTCTCCGGTTGAATGCATTCATTTTCCGGCCCCTCCTCCTGTTCCGGCCACTTTTCGACACGTCAGATTTTATCATCTCATTGAACCGCGGCTGCGATACTTCTCATGGGCTTGTAGATCAACCTTGTTCCCCATCCACCGGCCAGCCACTGCTTCGCTCTAGACTACGCATCCTCACGACTCTCTCTACTTCATTAATTATTAACAGCATGGCACTTGAAACACCGGGCGTTGCTTTTATTACCGGTGCTGGGTCAGGTATACCACTTAAGCTGAACCATTGTCACTTATTACTAACGGTATTCTCTCTTTCATAGGCATCGGTCGCGCAACTGCTCTGCTGTTCGCCAAAGAAGGCTGCAACAGAATAGCCATCGCCGACATAAATCAATCTGCCCTTGATGAGCTCAAGGACTTGATACAGAGTAGACACCCGCATGCCAAAGTAGCGACATTCCAGATAGGTACAATAGCAGGAATCATTGTCGGGAACGAATCGATATCTAAAGTGAAATAAAACAGACATTACCTCTGAGTCTTCTGTAAATAATGCAGTCCTATCTACCGTTGAGGTATTTGGTCGAATCGATTACGCCTGCAACGCCGCCGGAATTCTTCTTCCTGGCCCGACAGACGAGATCTCGGTGTCAGATTTCGACAGACAGCAAGAAGTGAATCTGCGGGGAACTTGGCTCTGTCAAAGGGCTGAAATCAGGCAAATGCTTCAGCAAGAGCCTGTTCAGGCCGAGAATGCGTATGTCTCTGCTCGTGGTGCCATAGCAAACGTCGCTTCAATGTGTGCGCTGATGGCATATGACCACCTCCCGGCTTATTGCGCAAGCAAACATGGCATTCTGGGATTCACTCGCGCAGACGGCCTTAGGTACGCGAAACAAGGCATCCGGGTAAATGCCATTTGTCCTGGAGTTATCAGGACGCCCATGTTGGGCCATGTCCCGGACGGTCAACTGGGTAAAGATGTTGACTCCATGGTTAGCGACATGGCTGTGGGTAGGCTCGGGTTCCCCGAGGAAGTTGCTGAGTGTCTTTTGTGGATTACTAGCCCAAGGTCATCTCTTGTAACGGGGTCAATGATTGCCCCTAATGGAGGTAAGTGTAACAAGGTGGCATTCTACTACGCTTAATGCTGACTTATGATTGATTACTTAGGAATGGTTGGCATTTGAATATTCGGTTCTTGGGGTTATCCAAGGGCGATTGCGCATACTCTTCAGAGTCGATACGTCATCGGTACATCTGGGACAAAGTTTGTTTCTTCACTCGCTAGCTGTAGAAGTTAACGATAGGATGTTTATTGATAGCGAATATTCCTAGCACTTTAGTAGGGCTGATATTATACTTATTTTCTAAACAATCAATGGTAAATATGTTCTAAGACTCTAAATTCTCCTGTAAAAGTACTCTAAGTGCTTTACCTAATAGTGACTAGTTGAGAATTATAGCCATTTAGATAAGAAAGAGCCTTGTGTCTTCTTAACCTCCGCTGACCACGAACGTAGTCTGACAAGCTGGTACAGCTATATTGTTTACTGAGCTAGTGAGCTACGTAGTTGACGAGACCAGCATGCTCAGTACTCAGCATACCCATCCTCAGGTGTATCGAAATACCACGTTGTGTCCTTTCCTACGCCTTCTTTGGTAGAGAAACCATTTCCAAGATACTGGAATCTGTTGTTGGAGAAGTGCTCGTATTCCCAGTCCTCATAGCGAATGTTCTGCATCATGTGAAACCAGTGGATCCGGCTCCCCGGATGAAGTGCAACAATTGGGCCATCTATAGTTCCTCGCTTGAACCAACTTCGGCAGGGTGTTGCCCAAGCCGTCCTCTTCATAAACTCTGTGATATGAGCACTGAAATCTGCAACAGCCTGGGGCAATGGCGATATAGCCTTGATGTTGTGCGACTGAATCTTCTTCATCATATTTATGATGTATTTCGTGCTGTGCTCGATAATCGGCAACACGGAGCCATGGCCAACTGGTGCGTTGGGTCCTAGAAACACTGCCAACGAATGTCAATCAGAAGCTACCAAGAGATCTTGAGAGAGACTTACTGAAGTAGTTGGGAAAGTCGGGAACTGCCACTGAAAGATAGGCTTCGGGCATGTCTTTCCACTTGTGAGCAATAGTCTGACCTCCTCGACCGGTGAGCTCAAAGCGTGGGCAGAACGAAAGGTCAAAGCCAGTGGCACAGATTAATGTGTCAACTTGTACAATCTCGGAAGTCGCGAGTTTGACACCATAAGGAACAATTTCTTCGATTGCGTCGGTGATCACCCTGACATTATCCTTGGTTAGAGCCTCAAGATAACCGTTGCCAGGGGTCGGGCGTCTGCAGCCGACAGCAAAGTTCTCCGGCATAAGATACTTGAGAATCTCCTCGTCATTGAGTTTTGACCTCATCTCGTTGACTGAATACGTCCTTGCTTCCTGTTGCTCCGAGCTATCGGCGATCACCTATAATAGTCAGAACCAGGTGGCGCCCAAAGAAATTGAGAGTTAAACCAACAAATTTGAACCTTGCGTTAAGTTCTCCTTCAATCTCCTTTCTGTACTCTCGATATTTGTCAGGGTCATTCTTGAACTCGGCCTTTTGTGCCTCCGTGACTTATCATTGCACCGTTAATACTAGACGAGGTGCGTTGCTGTTGGAGACTATACTACTCACATGCAAAATTACCTCCCCCCGGTCCAGCATGGCTCTGAGCAAATCCAGCAGTTATCCACGTTGGAGACCGAATAAATGCGACCAGCGATTTGACAACTGCATGACATCAGCTTGATGTTTGGAGAAACCATCAGGAACCAAAAAATGTAGGTAATAGGCTTACCTGGTTGAATGGCCGAGACAACTTGGATGCCAGAAGAACCTGTTCCAATAACAGCGACAGTCTTTCCACGGATCTCATGCTTGGGATCCCAGGTAGCACTGTGAAAAAGATCGCCTTGGAAGGAATGAAGGCCAGGAATCTCGGGCCACTTCCAGTTACTAGGTTTGTCAGAAAGACTTGAAGCCAGGCTTATTCAAAGCAAAACTCACTTCAAAATTCCAGTCCCGTTAATCAGAACATGGCCCCAGTCGCTTATAGTTTCCCCAGTATCCAATTTGGCCACTTCAACTGTCCAAATGCCTTGTTCCGCCTGCCACGTCGCTCTCTCAAGTTTGTGCCTAAGCTTTATGTATTCATAAAGCTCATACTTTTTGGCAATTCCTCTGAAGTAATCAAGAATTTCATCCCAAGCCGAGTAGCTACGCTACGATTAACAGATACTTGTGTGTTGGGTCACCAACTTACTAGTGAGTCCAGTCTGGGTTTGGTTCCCAGGTGAACTGGTAGTTGTGAGACGGAATGTCGCACGCACATCCTGGATATCTAGGTCTCGTTAGCTGCTAGAAACAGAGTGATGGAAATCAGTAGTCACCTATTCTCAAACCAAGTCCCTCCAACATCAGCGTTCTTTTCGTAGATGCTGAGTTCGAAATTCTCCATGTGCAAGTCCATATGCCGAGCCAGGTTTAACCCGCTTGCTCCAGCGCCCACCATAAGCACGCGGATCGAACGTGCAGTCCCCAGTGGGGCCTCAGTCACTGTGTAAGCCATCGAGTCGGCCCCTGTCATAGCAGATTTCCCAGGCGTACTCGCAAGTGAGACAGTATTGGTAAGTAGTTTCGCTCTTGCGACGTGTGCTGCTAGACAAGGTATCAGGAGGGCTGTCAGTATTTTTTGTAGGGAGTCGCGATGACCAGGTCAATAATTTGGATATAAAGAATACGTGTTAATTCATAGAGGCCATGTCTAACCCTCTCGGACAAAGAACATCGAGTTTCGAGACCAGGCTGATGGTAGAGCATCTCACCTGACTCAAGTTGACAACAATAGTGTACGGAAAACGATCCGCCAATGTCCGGGTTTTGCTGTCGAGCATGGGCTATTGGAACCATCTGAAGTCGGGGTCAAGGCATCTCCGTGCCTAGACAGGGGCCCCCGCTTCCGGAGCCATCGCTTATTTTGACCGGAGGGACCAGCCACACTTCCGATGGACTTTTCCCACAAACCCCGGGAAGACTTTCCCGGAAACCATGCTTCTAACGAAAGGACCAAATCTGCCAATTGAAAGGAAACATTGGTAATTTACGTTGCCTCACATCCCAATTGTAAAAGCAAAAGATTCAATTCTGAAGGATCGAGTCTCGCCCTAGTCACTCAATCAACAGGCAGTCGATCCTTACGGCCGCAATCTTCAACTTCGCCTTTTATCATCTCATTGAAATCATGTCCCACCCCGGCAAACTGGAGGGCAAGGTTGCTATTGTTACTGGAGGTGGTGCTGGCTTTGGGGCTGGCATAGTAAACAAGTTTATCTTCGAAGGAGCCAAAGTTGTGGTTCTTGACATTAACGAGGAAAATGCGAAAAAGGTGGCGGCAGCACAACCAGCGGGAACGGCCATCGGCGCGAAGGGCGATGTTTCGAAAGACTCGGACTGGAAGAAGGCGTTGAAGCTCAGTGTCGACAAGTTTGGGAGGCTCGACGTCGTCGTCAACAATGCAGGGGTTGTGTACAAGGCTGGCCCGAGCATTGAAACAAGCGAGGAGGACTATGACCGGGTTATGAGAGTGAATCTCAAGTCCATTTATTGGAGCTCCAAGGTGGTGATTCCCTACTTCATATCTGAGCAGATCCAGGGCCTCTTTATCAACATATCGAGTATGTCGTCTCCTCGACCACGACCCAATCTTGTATGGTATGGTGCCAGTAAAGGAGGCGTGACGAATGCCACCAAGGGGCTTGCCATTGAGTGGGCCAAGCACAAGGTTCGCTTCAATGTCATTCACCCAGTGGCCGGCGAAACAAACATGTGAGAATCAATCTGTTCAAAATTAATGCCATTCAATGGTCTTCTAACAGCTGAGCGACACAGGGTACCGTTCTTCCTAGGAGGTCCTGACTCTCCAGAAGCTCGTACAGGCATGATGAGCACTATCCCGCTCGGTCGGTTTGCTCTCCCCGCTGACATTGGGAATGCCGCTGCATTTCTCGCCAGTGATGAGGCAAGCATGATTACTGGAGCTTCTCTTGATGTTGACGGTGGGAGGGGTATCTAGTTCTTTAGGGGCCGAAAGATCAGGTCTTGAGTCAGGTCAAGGTTTTGCCTTGGCCATCATGTCAAACATTATAGTAACAAATCTCATTGTGATTTTGCGTCGATCATTTGTTCCATATGCTACGCATTGTTCTGTTGGTTACCCTGCGCATATAAAGAAAAGTCTCCCCAGTAACAAGCCGAACATTTCGTGTTCACTAGAGAAGTGATAATATACCCATTACATTACTTGATTTGTTTTATTCAAGGCGGATTGTACATGAAATTCTCTCCAGGTTTGTTCCATCTATGACCTCTAATGACGGTCCGTGAGGCAATGGCCGGGCCCGGAACCGCGTTTTCCGTAGCCAAATACCAACTTATCCGGCCATGATCGATAGAGACGTATGTAAACAGCAATACGTGCTAGACTCGGTGTGGCTTTTAGAGCTTCGGTTGAAAGTGAGCGGCTGCTTAAGACTTAAGAATATAATACGTAGTCAAGTCCTGAATCTCTCCAACCTCATTGTGATTCATCGCTTATTATTCGCAATTGGACGCACGCGCTCGCTTCTCCTATCCTCGAGATGTCTGCTAATGAACGACTGCTGTCCCCCAATGCCCACCTTGGGGTACCAGACGCTGAGTGGGTTACTGTATGCTTCTCCTATCTCTGATCTTTGTTACCTAGCTCATATCTATCTAGTTCTACAGCAAAAACGCCAACAAAGTGCCCCAGCTGGTTGGTTCACCTCAGCAACTACGAGATGTAATGGAGAGATTGAAGGTTCAAGCAACTGGCTCGGTGCCTTCCATAACAGCTGGTTTGTCTGTGAAGGATGTGAATATCACCGTGTCAGATGGCCATGAGATCACCCTGCGTATCTATACCCCTTCTGACAGACAGTCTCCTGGCTCTGGAATGCTCTAGTAAGTATCCATATGAACAACGACTTCTAAATTTGACTACACCCTGCTAAATCTTTTCAAGCATACACGGAGGGGGGTGGACTCTGGGTGATCTCGAGGGCGAGGACATTACCTGCAGAGCTGTTTGTGTTTACAGTGATACTGTAGTTGTCAGTGTCGACTACCGCTTGTGGGTGCCATTAATAAAGCCTATCAAAGTGTCCAAAGCTCCTGACATCCAACAGGGCCCCAGAAAACCCCTTTCCCAAGGGGCTCGACGATTGTTGGGACGCTCTTCTCTGGGTACTTGACCCCCGCCACCCTTGTAGAACATATTAGTTGACAATATCGCAGACCATGGAAAAAGCTTCATCTGTGTTAATTGACAAAGGCTGTCTTCTGGTCGCTGGTTCGAGTTCTGGCGGGAACGTAGTATGTAGTTGGCTTGAACCATCCCCCCGACAGGGTCAGTGTTTAAAGGGTTAATCATCCATCTAGGCAGCTGTTTTGGCCCATAGGGCTCGGGACAGGAAGATCTCTCTTCGTGGACAGATCCTTCGTATCCCTGCAACCTGCCATATCGATTGCTACCCGCCAGAGCTCCGTTTACACAGCATGGATGAGCTCAAAAATGCACCGTTGCTGTCAAAGCGCTCCATGGAGCTCTTTTATGGATATTACAACCCTCCTACACCATCGAGCCCAGATGTTTCTCCATTACTCAGTACCGACTTTAACGGGCTTGCCCCAGCATATGTGCAGGTTGCTGGCCTTGATCCACTACGAGACGAAGGAATAGCATACGCCGAGAAGCTGAAGCAAGCGGGGTGAGATTGCCTTCTTGCTTCTTCTGCTATAGCTAACGATCTGTCTAGAGTACCTACCAAGGTCGATATCTATCCGGGGTTGCCACATGCGTTTGGGTATTTCCCTGAGCTCTCAGCGGCTGCAAGAGTATCTAACGATTTCATCACCGCTACCAAAGAGCTCGTCCTTGGTTCTGGATAGTAAAACTTCCACATGCTAGGGGATGGGTATCTCGGCTGGGGAGGAGAGATGTTCATAGTCTTGGCTACAAAGTTTGAAGATCATGTCGACACTATCCCCCATGATGAAACTCATATCTACGCTCTCCGTCATTATTAAATGCAATTTCAAACTTGCAAAGCCCAGACCCTTTACTTGATATGGGATGGTTTTCTTGTGAACATTGTTCAAATTCTCTGGTTGACAACATCATGTCTCATGGCTATTTTGAATAAAGTATAGGTCTAGCTAAACCAAGGAATCGTTGTAGTAGACTCAGAATATGGCCAATGCATTGGAAGGGCTGGCCACCCCTCCTGCGACGTTCAAAGGACAGCTTGTGACGAAAAAGCTCCAACGGCCATGCGACTTGCACTGTGCCGCCAACTGTTCAAGATCCCAGAGCTCTCCTAGTGGTGTCCCCCAGAGAGCCAGAGCATTGTCGTGGATTCCTATAGTGATCAGTGTCTCGTTTCTTGTTTGTTTGGCTGCTTTGCGATAGGGAGGAGTGAGGGAGCTACTTACGGTAGGGCCCGTCTGCTGGCCACGCCTCGAAGGCCATATTGTCGCCAACTAGTGCAGAAAAGTGGTGATCCCAGAGCCAGCGGATGCTTTCCGCAGTGCCCTCCACTCCGACATAGTTGTGGTTAGTCTTGCATCCCCTAACCCGTTCCTCAGAGCTTGCCTCGTTATACCATTTGATCCATCCAGTTCTTACCATCAATATGTCTCCTACACGGAGTTCCACTTCCTCGTCGTGGGCGATCTGTTCCAAATCTTCGTGACTGATACAATGTTTGCTAGCGGCAGAATACTCAATTCCCCTCTTGGCTGCCCAAGATGCGTAATCAAGCAAGACGCCTCTGCCCACAACACCTCCTCGGTGGAGCCATTCTGAAGACAACCTGGGTTAGCAACCCCTTGAAAGTGGGCGAACCACATACCCTGCATTCCATTTCGAAGATTACGGTTTGGACCGCTGATTTCCTCATGTGTCAGACCATTGTAATATTTTCCGGTTGGCTGATGTGCCCAGTGTCCTGCAAAAATAGATGTTAACGAGACGTGGCTAGGCGAAGCAAGATTGCCCGGTGCCACGTACGAAGACCATCCCACTGACTACTGGTTTGCGTATTGATATATATCTCGTCATCATGTCCCACAAGATTAGGTTTCAGGTCGAGGAATTTATGCACAATCTTGGTCCGGTTATGGCCGGGGTCCTCGATGCGCTCGAGTGGCCAGCTAGTGTTGCGTCAGCATGTCAATTAGAAGAGCCACTTGCGGTCTAGCAATTTCTCTTACTTCAGAGACACAGAAACCCCCGTTTGAATTTCTTGTTTTGCCTTAATGACGTTGTCGGGAGTCAAGAGGTTAAGGCTCCCGACTTGATCAACTTGGCCCTTTTTACCCCAGAGACCCCAGGCACATCCATGTGGCATTCCCTCGACGGCAGGAATGTCATTGTAGTTTGGAAGTTGCTGGGAATCCATTCTCAAATCGACTGGTGGTAATCTGGCCCAAGTTGTTGTACTGTTAGAGCGAGTGCGGTGTATCGAGGCTCATGTCCGGCAAAAACGTTCAGATATGTATATCTGCCTTGTTCCCGCAGAAGGGCCCCGACTCTGTTCTACTTCTCTCCAGGTTCAGTATGTTGGGTCTAGGCTTCGGACTTCGGGCTTCAAAACCGGACATCTCCGGCCGGTATCCGTGGGGGTCAATTATTTCCTTAAGATGCGGCCGTCGACCCCGGGAGAGGGTCGGAAAACAAGGCCCGACCCAACAATACTTGCCGAATTATCTCTCTCAAATAAGGCCGAAACTACTAGTACTTAAGTATCACTCTAGTGATATCATGTGATAGTCTTGAGGTTGATTGAAGCAGGCATTGAAAGGAAAGATGAGGCAAGACTTGGGGTTATAGCGTGAAATCTGGTGTGCTGATCACTGAAAGACGTTGGCATACAAAGAACTCTGATCGACAGCTGAAACTAAATTCATCCTGACTTAATATTACTCGGCAGGTCTTGGTTACTTCTCACGCCCAGATGCTTCTTAAATTCATGATCCGTAATGCACCCAATACCCTGTTACCAACCTGTCCAAGTGACTGATGAGGCAGCCTTTTGGAAACAAAAGCCAAAACTAACAGCGCTGCTACTGTATGAGGGATATGACTGGTCTTGTACCAACGCTTCATCCTGTAAAATAGCCATAGATGTGATCCCGGGACAGTGTTGAAGTCTTTGAAGTTGGGAAACAAAGTTTTGATATAAAAGAGAACAGCGTATCCAGGCCACGAAGTGACATTCCTGCCATGTTCATTCACAAACCAATTCGAGCAGCCTGACTCATACACAGAAAGCTCCAGTTCTTCATGCACGCGGTTTGCAAAGCGTTCCTCTGCAGAATGCCTGACATCAACCACGCGAACCTGTCGGTCCAATATGGGAACCAGCATTGTCTTGGTAATAAACTCAAGACTGGTCTCAATGGCAAAAAGAGCCGAGTTGTGCGCGGGGAACGTATTCGGACCAAACAACATGGCAAAGTTGGGAAAGTCGTGAACAAAGCAGCCGTAGTATGCCTGGGCGCCTCGCGTATCCTTCCATTGGTCGCGGAGATCACGGCCCTTTGACCCCGTAATCTTCATAGGGACGAGAAAGTCGGTCACCTCGAACCCCGTAGCTGTAACAATAATGTCGAAATCATCTTTGATGCCGCTGCTGCTAACGATGCCGGTTTCATCGAATTCCCGGATTCCTTCGGGGGCAAGGTCAAAGTTCTTCTCCCAGAGCGAGTCGAGATAACCAGGGTCCCAGATTCTACGCTTGCATCCTGTAATTTGAAATCAACACCATAGCCATAAGATTCCTTTGTGAGCATCGACATACCAAGTGGAAAGTCGGGAACAATGCAGTCATGATACTTGGCCGGCGCGCGGCTATAGATGTACTCCTTAGCCGCAGCTTCTACTTCTTTTCTCGCCATGACAGAGTCAGGGCCAGAGGCATAGAGCCCTGCCAAACTGTCATTAACAGCAAACAGACGAAATCTGAACCATCTATGGTAGAGAGGGATATGTTTGAAAGCGCTCTGCTGAAGCGAGGAAAATCTCTGGTTAGGTCGCTCGTGGTACCTAAAAGGCGAAGATTAGCAATCCATCAGCAACGGGCTGCAACCTCGATGAATTGAGATGCGAGACAAGGAGCATACCATTGTGCCCCTCTGGCATATTGCTTGAGGTAGGACGTGTCTCTAACTACGCTTGGAATTACCTGCGCAGCACTACAACCGTTCCCTATGACCGCCATACGCTTTCCTCGATAGTCGTATTCCGGGTCCCATTCGGCCGTATGGACAATTTTGCCCTTGAATCTCTCCATTCCGGGAAATTTGACTTTTTTGGGATATGAAATTGCCCCCACTGCACTAATCAGCACATTTCCGAAGGCAGTGAAGGTGTGGTTTGTCTCGACGTCTCGTAGAGAGACCTCCCAGCCCTGCGTCTCTGGATTCCAACTGGCACTGAGGCATTCTGTACTAAAATGCATGTGCTCTCGAAGTCGAAATTTGTCAACCGTGTCGTTCATGTCTATTGATCAGTGTCTTGTTAGAACTATCCCTAGGATCGATGGCAGACATTAAACAAACAGCTGAGGATCTCTTGCTGATCTACGAGATCTTGAGACCAGTTGGGATTCAAATTGAAGCTGAACGAATACAAGTGCGAGGGGATGTCGCACCCGCAACCTGGATATCTGTTTTTCATCCAAGTTCCGCCTGGGCCAGGCAGTTTCTCGTAGACCTTGATCCAGAAAGATCTTTAGTTACCTCACCTGATTATACGATCTGCGAAAGGGGCGAAAAGGGGGTTCATTCATCATACCAAAAAGTCGTCAAATCCAAGTTCACATTTTAGCTTGTGTGCTGTCGCAATTCCGGAGGGGCCAGCGCCAAGGATAATGACTGTAGGGCTTTTCGAGAAGGTGGCCATCATCAAAGAAGTTTGGAGTTTACTTGATCAGGCTCTATTCTCATTTGGTGCATTTCTGGCAGGTCGGCAGCCGTTCGTGGTCTTTACTCCGTGCCCCTTTCTGATAGAATCATGTGCTCAAATGTGTTCTTTGTAACTGTGGGAGCAACCTCCTCTTGAAGGGGGAGACAGAAACTAGATAGCTCAGATGTTCACTTTTCGGCAACATGGAACTCCTGCAAATATGCAACTCACCCGCGGTTGTCCTTGAATAATGGTCCAAACAGTGCTAGAAGGTCCTACAGCTCAACAAGGCTGGCCACCGGAGCAATACTCGGAAAACATCTCCGGGATCGCAACAAACTTATGTTGCGAGTAGCCGGCAGAGGCTGGGTTCTCGGATGATCAGATCGGTGACCCGATGGTAGAAATGAGAGTAAGGAGTGCCTACGAAATAGCGCCATGCTTGTAATGTGTCTTAGTTAGAATTACACACTCGGTATTTCGCTCTCGGTCCATTTGGATGCCGGTTTCTCAGGCTCGAGTTAGGTGGCATCTCGTAGCCTCCCTTCTGTTGCAACCCAGCCCTCAGCTTCGAGGCAAGAAATCCAAGCAACAAAAGCAAACCACTACCTTTGTAATCAGCTTCCGATTGCAGAATGGGCGACTACACTGGCTCGTGTCGTTCGTTCCACTCCTTCAGTCACTGTCTTTTCAGCCTCCTTGTTTCTCCTACAAGTCGGAAAACGATGAGCCGACCGGCCTTCACGGTCTCATGCTTCACCAGAACATACAAATTTAATATTTCAACTCCTTACTAATTTTTATAAATGGATCCTGAATGCTTATGTAGTAGTAAGAGGTTAAAAGCACATACTTTACGTAGTCTTTTAAGCAAGTACACCATTCCTAGCTCCAGCTCTTTAGACTCTCAGCTGAGCAGGATCTTTCAATACCTAGCCAATTTGCATATCGTATTTAATACTTGTATATTTATTCTCTCTCCTCTGATGTCTATATTCATCGCGCATTCATACGACCGAGTAAGGGGTGCTTAGAATGGTTCTAAGTCCTCTGATCATATGAAGTCAAAATATCGCCATTGCATTAGAGTAACTTCCCACTCCTCCTTTAGATGTGTTAGAAGCGTTTTAGTGGATTTCAGAATGGAGACTCACCCCGGATGTTTGCAGGAATAGCTGTGAAGAAGAAGGCGTATTGGTTACGTTCCCTGCACACTTCTGACAGTCTCTCCAGGTCCCACAGCTCACCAATAGGAACACCCCACAAGGGAAGCAAGTTTATGTGGTGATTCCACTCTTTGATCTGGGGCCAAACCTCGAACGCAGGCGAATCAGAGGCGACGACACTAAAGTAGTTGTCGTGCAAGAAGTCGGCCATTTCAGGACTCTGGTCCACACCCACAAAGGTATGGGCAAATTGAGGAACCTTGGTGAGCTCTGTCCTCTCTTCTGTACTCATCTGATTGTATTTGTCGATCCAACCGGTTCTTATCAAGAGAATGTCTCCGTACTGAAAGTCTATCCCCTGGGCCTTGGCGCATCCACGAAGATCTTCAAGGGAGATAGGGTGGCGTGTATTAACATCATACGACTTCCCAGAATAACTCCAGTAGTCAAGAAGGACGCCTCGTCCCACTGTGTTTGGTAAGCGGTAATGCTGACTGACTTTGTTGGGATGAGTGTGGTGTCATTCTTACCCACACCGTTCATCGACCAAGCTTGAATTCCACACTTCGTCGAGTTTGCAACCTGTTCGGGTGTGGTCTTGATTTTCAGTTCGGTCACTTCTTCTGTCATGGTATTACTCACATTGTTGTAGAATACCCAACCACCGTCGTGCGGTACGCTTACCTAGACCCCTAGCTTAGTAGATGTTGAAGTAACGATGAAGGGTCTTACATGTCTGAATCCATCCCACTATATCCAGTTAGAGCTATTAGATCCTCTATACTTGTGCTATGCCGGTACCTACTTGCGATCCGCTCTGTGAGTTCATGGACATAAAGTCATCATTGCCTGCAGGGCCAAGAGACTTGATGCAATAGCTGAATGGTTCCCGTCCGAACATTGGCGGGTTTGGAAGTTCCGCGGACCAGCTGTCAAATTAGCTGTAAATTTAATTTCCTACCCACTGTCAATAGCAAAAACATGAGGTCTTACTTTAAGCTGACAGTTTCACCGCTTTGGATCAGCTTCGCGGCCTCGGCTCGACGTCGAGGAGTAAGTAGGTTCAATCGGCCAAGCTGGAAAGAAAGTCATTCTGTGAGAAAATATTATTCGATCGTGCTATGGGTTACGGTACTTCATCATCTTTGCCCCAAAACCAGGCAGAGCCCTCCGGCGTACCGGCGATTCGAGGCAACTCAGACCTCTTAGGGAGATGGCTAGAATTCGAGTCAAAGAGCATAGCTACTCGAGATGGGAAGGAGCAGGGCTATTGTAACACGTCAGTGGCATAACTGTAACACTTCAAACGAAAGGATCCTCGTGCCCTTGTAGACGTATATGATTTAAGTGTAAACGGTCGAGGATGTAGATAATAATAGCAATCTAAACATAAGACATGGGTGAAAGTGGGGCCCAGCAAGGAAGCCTACCGGAAACCTTTTCCGGACACCATGCGACCCAGGTCTTATGTACATTATAAGCCGGCACCATGGCGGTTTATGAACAGGGGGACATGGAGAAACCGAATGATATTTTATCAAAGGTTTATAGGTTAAAAAAAGAGGACACCCATTACGAGTGCCTTACCACTAGATCTCTATCTTTCTGTCTCACGGCCAATTGCGCGTGACCGTCGTTTTTAAAGTCCAGACTCAGTATGTCAAGACGTTGAGGTGTGTCACTTGGCAATGCCGGTTACCCACCATGAGGCTGGTGCGTTGATGTCGGGATTGTTAGCTTGGATATTGGCGGCGGTATGAAGTGGAAACTGCCTAACTGTACTTGGTACTAGTCGTCTACGAAGGTGGAGACACCTAAAATGATCTTCCTCAGGAATCTTGTGGACATCGGCGTCGGATTATCACGGATGCGCTATCGATAAGCACATTCAGCCATCTCTAGGGTAACTTTAAGAAAACTCCTACAGAATCTCTCACTCTTAGATTTTAATTCTAAATAAATTGTATTTCTCTAAACCTCTAATTAACTCAAACTACTATGA
>JAAGWO010000731.1:0-21418 GCA_013266205.1 Fusarium decemcellulare
GGCCCCTCCCTGACTTATGGCCAAAGGGTTCCTCAACGGCCAAAAGGATTTGGCGACATTCCCGAGCGGCCAATAAGATTTGGTGGCATTTCCCTCGATCAACTCTTTGGTGCGTATAGGCCTTCGGGGCAAGAGCCGGTATATGGTGGCTATGATAGCCGCGACAGTCTTGCCAGTGCCTGACTGTGAGCTGACTACGACGTCAGTTGGTGGATTCATGAGCATGTACCGCAAAGCATCTTCTTGCAGCTTCGTTATCTGCATCATCTCTATCCGATGGATCTTCGAAGTACATCCCATTATCCTCCTGGATCTTGAGCTGCGATATCGTTCGAGGAAGTAAGCCTGCCAGCTGTAAGGCGAGGGAGTAGGCGGTTAGTCTACCTATATAGCGAAAAGCGGTAGCAACAGTGATGACTCACAAGTTGTTCATCTCTTCGAGGAAGGCACCTATGCTATATCCCATGTGCCACCCGCCTAAGGGATGGGCTGTGTCAATAGTAGAATCACCACCACGCATGAGGGTAACCCAGTCGGCTGTAGGAAACGAGTCTTCTGCTGGACGAGGTACGTTGATATCTGACCATGGACGAAATACGTTGATATTTGAGCGCCAAATTGGTGTTTTCATGGCAATGCGAGCATCTGTGTCTTCCTGGTTCGCTTCGGGAGATTGCATCAGGGATGTGGTACCTCGTTGGCGTAGAGGAAGGAGAACGGTCAGCCCACTGGTAAGGGGACTGGATCTTGGCTCAGAAGACACAACTGGTGCTTTCGTCTCAGATTTAACATCAATTATTTGCTGCTGTCGATAAGCACTCCCAGAGGATGGCCCGACAAGTGAGCGAGACGCTGTTTCACTGGCATGGTGTGGTAATGATATCGGCGGTGACGGTAATAGTTGTGCAACATCCGGGTCCGAGTGTATCGTTGGATACTGTTTAGGGACTGGGACTTTTGTGATTGGCTGGTCAGACATCTTGGTAGTAGACAGTTGGCTGGAATGTGCTGAAGATTGAGTCGCCCACGGGTCGACGTTAGACTCGTGGCTTGAGCTTGGAGCTTGTTGGACGCTGTCCCTGACTAATGTTAGACTACCTAAAACAGAAACATACCTAATATTGGTACCTAGGCAGGTACAAGGTAATAGAGAAAGTTGGAGTAGGAGCACTGTGCTTACTTGACAAGCAGGAAGGAACTAGGGGGGAGTTTGGAAGAGCCTAGAGCCTGTAGCCATCGGTGGCTTAGCGCCTGGCTACTCGAAGGGCGCTCATCTGGGCTTCCTTTAACGATAGCACGTATGAATGAGTCGGCTTCGGCACTGGCGCCTCCTTCAAGTAATTTATGGGATGGAAATGCGTCCGGCCTCGACAGATAACGAGATAGAGACCCATGTGTAGGGAATGGGTATGTTTGCGTAAGAAGGTAAAACACCATGATGCCCAGAGACCAAAGGTCGGCTGCGCGGTAATCGACGTGGAAAGGGCCCTCTGGGTCTTCCATGGGCAATTCGGGGGCCATATACAGCATGGTACCCCTGGACCGGGACAAGAGGGCCATGGAGGAGGCGAGGCGCTTAGAGATGCCGAAGTCACTGATCTTGACCCACCATGGCCTTGGTGGTTGGGCCTTGATAAGAATGTTCTGAACAAGGAATTAGATGGCGGTTGGCTGGAGGATAGGGACGACGGTAAGCTGCAACTTACACCTGGCTTGATATCTCTGTGCGCGAAGTTCTCGCAGTGCATTACGTCCAAACCCTCAAGGACTTGGTGGATGACAGCTTGGACGTCGGGCTCGGGAATAACGCCCTCTTGCTTGACATACTGTTGTAGATCTCCTAGAGGGAGATGCTCCATCGCTATGCAAAGCGTATCACTCTCTTCATACCACCCAAGCATCTTGACAAAGTACTTGGAGTACTGTGTTTCCGAATAGACAATATCAGTCTCCTCCTTAGCGGCTCATCTGTGGACCAAACTCACCCGCTTCTGGGAGAACCTAGCAATAGTTTCCAACTCTGACAAGCACTGTGCTTTCCAGTTGGATGCCCGGATGAACTTGACAGCACGTGCATCCTGCTTGCGTTTTCCATGGGCGCACATCTGGAGGCATACAGTCCCGCCGCCGCCCTCACCAAGCACCTTCTTATGTTCCCAGAATTCGGATCGATTGGTCGGTCGAGAATCATTCTCGTCGTCCGATTCATCGTAGTGGTGGACTGTGAAGTTGCCCTCGAAGTATGTCGTCAGCCTTGTCCCTTGGACGAGGTCTGGGAAGCTGGTCGTAGACATGGGCGGGGTTGGGGAAGGACGGAAGGTCCAGGAATGGCGCTATTTTAGGCTCGTGCTCTTTCACAGATCGAGAAGCGACTGGTTGGGCGCTAGGTAGAGGCTATCGTCTGGCGTTTCTCGATTTCTATAAGTGAGGTAACCGGCTGGACACTTGGCAAGACACATCAGCAATAAACGCGCCAGCGATGCGTTTCGTGAGCCGCTGGAAAAGAGAAATCGCCAAGGGGGTTTCAAAAGAAGGCTCGGGAAATGCCGATGTGAAGCGACAGGCGCCAAGCCTGATTGCGGCCCAGTCATTGTGGGCTGGCAGCCAACATTCAATGGATGAAGCTGGGGGCCAGCTGCACTCCAGCCCCTCCGCCACTCATACTTCAGCTGACCCGTCCCCCAGAGCCGAGTTTCCGCACATCACCATTCACTCGCTATTTCACAGAATGTCGGGTGTCGAGCTTGGTCTGGCCATTGCAGGCCTCGTGCCCGCGTGCTACGATGTTGGCAAGAAACTCGTCAAGACTTGCCGAGCAGCACGAAGCACCAACTCCACCCTCAGCGATCGGGCCAATCTCATCGAGCAGTACTGGCTGCGCGTCGAAATCCAGCTCCCATTCGTTCGAGACATGGAGAATTACCTGGATGATCGACAACGTGAAGTGCAATGCCAGGCCCTGGAGTTTCTGCTTGAGAAATTGAGGGTAGTCGACTCCAAGCTAAAGGGCCTGATCAAGACGTCGACATCTCATGACGGCTCAACTACGGTTGCGTACTCAAAAGCCAAGTTTGCTATTCATAAGAGCAGTCTCGATGAAGCAATTTCGGAGCTTGACAGTCGGCAGCGAAACTTTGAGGCAACTTGGTTCCTCATGGCTGTTCGTCGTGACACTGGAATCAACGATCAAGTGAAAGCAACTTCTACGAAGCCTTCCTCGTCCGCGAAGACCCTTGGGCCAACTCCAATCGAGACCGCCAAGCAACTCTCCCGGGCACTCACATCTGATGGTAGTTCTGCAATCATTGTGGATTCGAGTGGTCTTTTCCAAGACAGCGTCACTTTGATTCCATTCAGTACTGCCAAGACAGCGCGACGACGGAACGCAGGCAAAACCAAGGTCCTTCTCGCCCCTGTCGCTTCTACT
The DNA here is from genome assembly GCA_013266205.1 of Fusarium decemcellulare. Lineage (NCBI taxonomy): Eukaryota > Fungi > Ascomycota > Sordariomycetes > Hypocreales > Nectriaceae > Fusarium > Fusarium decemcellulare. The sequence goes on from JAAGWO010000731.1 coordinate 3,428, forward strand.
GCAGGGACATACGCAACTACTCTCAAGGACATCCGAAATTTGGCACAGAGGTTGAAACACGCGGACCCGTTTACGTTCGGCCTATTAGAGTGCAAAGCTGTTCTCAGAGACGAAGATGGAATTAAACAAGGCGCCGGCAATGGCACTCCATCCGATGTCTCCAACAGCCTGTCATTCATATTTCGTATACCGCCCACGCATTCTGATATCCAAAGTGTGCGTGGTCGGCTTCTCCAAGGGCCTGGCAGTGAGCATGACTCACTCTCGGGTCGATTTGCACTCGCCCAACAGCTGGCTAGAGCCGTTTTCTACGTCCATTTTTACGAATTCGTTCACAAGAATATTCGACCTGAGACCATCCTAATTCTAGGCAAGACCAAAAAGTATGGAGATTTACCTGAGGAACGTATACTACCTGAGGAAACAGCTGTTCTCGTGGGCTTCGATGTGATTCGTAACGTCGATGGAAAAACACGTCGGGTTGGTGATGATAATTGGGAGAAAGATGTCTATCGACACCCTAATCGACAAGGCCGATCGCCCGAGGTTGACTATGAGATGAGGCACGACATATATAGCCTCGGCGTCTGTCTTCTCGAGATTGGCTTATGGGAGAGCTTTGTCGCGTATGAGACTGTTCAAAAGTCGGAAGGGGCCCAAACGAGGATGTTGGGCCCAGGGCTTGAGACTGGTGACTTAAGCGGTCCTCAGCTTCTAGAAAACCCTCAACTGTTCAAAGAGCAGCTCTTATCGCTAGCTAGAGGAAGACTGAGGCGCCAGATGGGTACCAAGTACAGCAGGGTGGTCGAGACGTGCCTGACCTGCTTGGACGAGGGCAATGTTGACTTTGGAGATGAGAAAGAGTTCCAAGACAAAGATGGAGTCATAGTGGGAGCTACGTACATCCAGAAAGTAATGAGCAAACTGAGCGAGATAGTTGTTTAGAATAGTCGGCCCCCACATCAGAGTCGAAATATTGAACTCGTCATTCTTCAGTCGTATTCTGCACAGCCGCCGTTGATTGTAATTTGGCCCTGCAGGAGAACTAATCAAGCTTACGAAATGTGGCTTATGCGCTGAGCGTTTCATAGACCGGTGAATTGAAGGGACACACCGGTGCCGATCCTACGTCAAAGGCGGCGGCTGTAATAAATCTGCCAAGAGAATGAGCCACCAACATGCACATAAGCAGTTTCACTTTATATACCACGTTACGCCCGAATGTTGGGAGCCGTGTCATCGCCATACTAGCTGGATATTTAATTTTTCAAACTGAAGCTCATAAATCGGTCTCTTTCTCCAAGACAAGGAGGACTTTGCATTTTTAACAAGCCCGTAGCATGTTTTCCATCACGAAAGAGTGCAAATCAACACGAAAGGAGACAATCGCAGTCCATCATCATTGTCCGGAGCGACCATACATCGCCATCACTGTCCCGGAAGATTCAAAGTCTGTTACATCTGTTGAATTCACAGTCATTTCGCGAGACCAAGGTAATCATGTCAGGACTTTCACATTAAGTGGATGAATTCTCATTACATTTTAGGATGGGTCAGCCACGACAAAAGCGCGTCCTTCACCTGGTTCGTCGCCAAAGCCAACCGCCCTGATGGTCGACCCAATTTACGCGTTGAATCTTTGGGAAACAACCGGGTGGCCAACACAGAGTTCCATGAACAAACCTGGAGGTTGAATCTTCGGGGCAGGCCCAGGCGCAAAGTATGGATTCAGAGCCTGCTACCGGGCGACGAAGTCCAGCTGATTCCCAAAGCGACCTTCCGGGGCTGGGTTAACATCATCCGGGAGGGAAGCTTGAAGCTGACGTTTGAATCTACCGAAGGCCAAGCCAGTTCGAACGAAGCTGCTAAGCAAGATAATAGTAGACATTACAAGCGACAACTCCAGGTTGATGAGATTCGACTACTGGTCGTCAAGCCTGGCTTATTCGGGGAACGAATTAGTGCCAAATTCCTTTACACAAACTTGGGAGAGAAGCCAGAGTTTGAAGCTCTCTCCTATTGCTGGGGAGACGCCCCGGAAGAAGCTGAAATTTTGATGAGTTCGGAAAAGGGTGATGTTGATGCCACCCCTTTCAGGGTTAAGTCATCATTGGCCGCGGCATTGCAAAGACTAAGATATGAAACCAAACCTTTGATAGTCTGGGTCGATGCAGTATGCATCTACCAGAACGATCGCGATGAAAGATCCCGACAAGTCGCAATGATGCGAAGAATCTATGCCGCAGCCACCTCGGTTCGCGTGTGGCTTGGAGAAGAAAGTACAGGGACCCAGACAGCTTTACACGTAATTCGCGACATCTACAACTACAATTATCCATCATGCCCTGGAGGTGATAGTTGTGTTTGCTCTGGAACCAAACACTATCACACCAGGTGTGAGATAGAAACCAGAGTTCGCGATTTCCCAGGAACCTCTTATCGGGCGATGCATTCAGTCTTTGCCCTCCACCAGGCCAACTTTACAGCTGACCAGCATGACATTTCGGGTGGTGTGGGCAACACACAGCTGTCGCATCTGATGAGTTCGCTGTTTCTTAACCCGTGGTTTGCACGCGTCTGGGTGATTCAAGAGGCAACTTTGGCACAAGAAGCATTTGTACACTGTAGTCAAGAGGTGGTCGACTGGAAAGAGATCATCTCCATCAACCAGTGGCTAACAGACCTAGACTACTTCAAGCAGCAACCCCATATTGAAGGGACCACTCTCATGCCTCCGATATGGGAGACCCTTCGTCAAGAGCGAATAGCCCGAGAAGGCTCCTTGGTATCTAGAAGTTTAGGCGAGCAGGTCCCATTTACCGGAGGCCGCGAGATTTTGGATGTATTACTGGACGGCATGGACCTGAAGGCGTCTGATCCTCGGGACAAGCTGTACGCGCTGCTACCCTTTGGAAAAGAAACCAGTATCGTTGAAAGACTAGACAAAGCGATTAAGCCGGACTACAACAAATCTCCGGAGACAGTCTTTGCAGACTTTACGCGGTGGTGGATACACCAGCATCAATCCCTAGCCATTTTGTCGACCATTCACTGCGATTCCTCTCGGGCTTGGAGGCGTGATGCAACATTTCTAGAGCCTTGCGGATCGCCGAAGCATCCTACTTGGGCACTTCCAGAAAGAGGTGTCACTAAGCTGGCTCGGGCGAACCTTGAGAATCATTTCAATTTCAGAGCAACGGAGGATACAGTTCCCGTCGTATCATCCGCAGACTTCGCAGATCCCTTGGTCCTTCAACTCCAGGGACTCAAAGTTGCAGAGATAAGCATCCTCCAGCATCCTACACTCAAGACTCTTGGATGGACTGTCACAGGAAGCAAGAATTCAACTTCCGACATCGCAGAAGTTTTCGATCGCATGTTCAACACCTATGGCTGGACAGAGTCCCGTATCCCAGGCACAGCCCACCATCGGTCCAAAAATGGGTATCGAGCTGAGTACATGGACCATCTCAACGCTCACTGGGGATATTTCCCTGGACCTTTACTACTAGCTGTGGGAGTTGAAAATGACGCGGCCCAGTGGTTTGAAACGCGCGAGGTACCGCCTTGTCTTGATCCTTGCTTCTTTGTTGCTTCCAATGGGATGTATGGCTTATGTCCTTGGAGAGCGAAGAAAGGTGATACGATTGCCCTCCTTTACGGTGGAAAAGTTCCGCTCTTATTGCGTCCTACAACACAGGAAACACCAAGATCGGACACTGCTTGCTTTGAGTTGGTTGGGGAGTGCTATGTCAATGGAATAATGGATGGGGATTATCTGAAGAGTGAGCATGCTAAAACATCCACGCCAATAACATTCGCCTTGGTCTAGCTAGATACAACAATGAATGAGCTATGACAACTTAAGCGGATGTTAAAATATGTGCATAAGGGCTCGAATATTATCCGTGGGAACCCCCCTTCCAGCTAGGTACCTATGTTAAGGAGAGGAGCGGTGGAGTTAGAAGGTTTCAAATGAGGAACCACAGCCCAAGTTCTTTTCCCGCTCTTGTATACTAGCTGTACGAGTAAGCCAACTCGCTGGTTTCCGGCCACTGAGAACGGCCAAATAGCCGGTAGGCTTTGTTCACTTTGTTGCTTGTACAGCCCCTAAGTATGGCCTTCACCCCAAAATTCAGAGCTTTCAGTCACTTGAAACTATCAGGCGCGCTTGGAATACACAGATAGAGTGGGTACACAACTCTATCAATTATGGTTTACCAGGCACGCAATGTATTAATACAGGTAAAATAGTATATATATCAAGGTCCACCTCTAGAAAGCGTATTAAGTTTATATAGTGCATCTGGACTTTTTTTTCCAATTATGATCCAACCCATTTCAGTCCTGTTTCACATTGACACATGAACCATACTACTGAACATGTTCCACAGCCACTTAGTAGGCGGCGAGCATGGCAAGAGCCGCAACACCGACGGCGGCGGAGAATCCGACGTTCTTGGCGGCACCGTTCACGACAACTCCGGTGGGGGTCGAGATAGGCTAGAGTAGCACGGGTTAGCTACTACAGGAACAGAGAGAGCCAGAGCAAACATACAGTAGAGCCGATGGTTCCGATGGAGCCGCCGGTGGTGGGCTTGGTGCCGGAGGAGTCGGTCTCGGTAGCAGAAGGGGCCTCGGCGTCGTCGGTGGCAGCGGAGGTGGCCAGAGTGGTGGGCTTGGCAGCGCCAGTGGTAGCGTCGGTGGTCTTCTCCTCACCGGCCTCGGTCTCCTCAGCACCAGCGGCAGTAGAGGTCTGCTCGGCAGGGGCGGTAGAGTCATCGTCGGCGGGGGCAGTAGACTCGGCCTCCTCAGCGGTAGTGCCAGCCTCCTCTTCGGCAGCGGTGGTAGCAGGCTCCTCGGGGGCGGCGGTGGTTTGCTCCTCCTCCTCGGCAGTAGAGGCAGGCTCCTCCTCAGCAGCAGTGGTAGAGGGAGTTGAAGATGAGCCGGAAGGAAGGGGAGTAGGCGAAAGACCACACTCCTCGGCGGCACTGGTCACTCCATTGCGGTAGTACTGCCAGATGTCGAAGGTGTTGGCGCACTCCATGCAGCGGCCATAGCGCTCATTCCACTCATCATTGTCACAGTATCCTTCCTCGCGGCCGAGGGTGATGAGAAGACCTGTAATGGACAATGTCAGTCTCCAATTGTTGACAGCATCATATGTCTAGACTTACCGCAGTCCTCGTGGCACTGGTACCGGGGGGTGCCGGGCTCCTGACGCTTCTCGAGAGCCGGGACAGTGTCGGGGTACTCGAAGCGAGGGTGAATAGCGGCGGCCGCGAGGGTGGCAGAAGCCAAAACAGCGTAGGTAGCGAGCGAAGGCATCTTGATTGAAAACGAAGGGATGCAAGTCGGGAAAGTTGACTGAATTGCTTGGACTGTAACGATAGACTGAGGAACTGGAAGGCGGATGAGGTAGACTTGAGAGACTGGTGGTCACCTGCTATATATGCTGCAGACCAACCCCTGGGGCTTGTGAGTTATCGCAGCTTAGCGCCAGGGGTCTGAACAACCGGCATGTTGGCTAATCCAGTCTTCGGTAGCTCATCGGACTGCATCGTATCCCACTCGAAGCGCTTCGCCGACATAGGACTTGGCATTGCCTGATTTCCAGCCGGGCAGGCCCCTGTCATCACATCGTCCTTAACCTCTTGCGGCACCCAAGCCCGTCCAAGCCGCCAGCAGTGGGGGAGTCCCGAGCCTCCGGAAGGGTGGTATGCGCTCAGGCCTCCCCGGCCCACGAGCTTAACTGTAGTGGATACGGGTCCTGCTTATCAGATCATCTGATAATCTGATAATCTAATCAAGCCAACGGGCACCCAAAAAAAGAGCCAAGCGGCCGAATCCAGTTTCGGACGCACTACGACTCTGAAGTCGACAATCTGCAGGGTTCTTTTGGCTTCCCGTAGCCCCAATCGCTCAAGTCTTTGGGGTCAGCTGCATCGCATAAAATTAAGTCGCGCATACATGCAGCGAACGAGAGGTTGGCCTTGGCCCCAACTGCGCTGATTATATCTTGTGAGTTGTTGCCGTTTCTAAATGCTTGCGTGTGCGTCTAATATCCCACCCGTGTTTAATCTCCTCCTTTTTTGCATTACTGCTTCACAAGTTTCACAACCCGGCAACATGCTCAAGAATCTGCTCCTCCTTGGACTGGCGTCCTTCGCCGTCGCCCAGTCCGAAGGCGAATCTCAGGCGGACGAGTCGTCGGCTAGTGTCACCGATGATGAGATGGGCCCGGCGGCCTTCATGTGGCCGCCGGACAGAGTCTGGTCTGGAGATATGGACAACCAGGCTCCTTGCGGCTCGCGTGCATCTCCTGGCAACCGAACTGACTTTCCCATAAGTAGGTTATTTTGACTTGCCTTAAGTTTTTTGTGAAAGCTGACATCGTAATTAGCTGGTGGTGCTGTTTCTCTCGTCGCTCAGGATGATTACTACAACACAAAGATTAGCATCGCATACTCTGACGGTTAGTAGTTTTTCTTTTTAAAGGTCCAGGAGGTCTTCTCTAACTAGGACGCCGAATACAGACCCCGAGTCCAACGACGACTTTGAAACCTTGATTGAGTCCAAGAGCATTTCTGATCTGAATCCTGGCCACACCTGCGTGGAACTCGACAAGCTCTCTTCGTCAGTCAAGGCCGGTGACAAGGCAACTCTGCAAGTCATCTACCGCGCCGACTGGGACGCTCCTCACAACCAGACCTTCTACGCCTGTGCCGATATTACTTTCGTGGAGGAGTCCAACTTCAACTTCAAGATCCCCTGCTTCAACGCCACCGAGCCTGGAGAGGATGATAAGGAGGCCGGTGCCACCACCAACCCTACTGCTACTGCTACCCATAGATCGACTTCGTCTCATGGCTCGGATAGTTCGAGTGACGAGTCTTCTTCTGACTCTAGCGGCTCTGGTGGTTCTAGCAAGCTCAGCGGCGGTGCTATTGCCGGTATTGTCATTGGCGCTGTTGCTGGTGCTGCACTTATCTTGGGTGCTGCTTTCTTCCTCTGGCGTCGTCGTCAACAGAAACAGCGTGCGGAGCGCCTCAGGGTTATGGAGAACCGTGCTCGAGGTGACGACATCCCCTTGCCCAAGCGTTCTGGATCTCAGACCAGCGGCGTCTAAGCGGTTACGATACGGTAACCAGTGAACTGCAAGGACTTCACGATTATACCCGACAAGTGACGAAGGAGGATATCACGGGATGGAGGAACGAATTAATGGATTCTGCCTGATTAGGGAGGGTCAGACGGTCATGTTAGTATCTAGTTTATGAAGATGATGAATGAGATATATGCATTCTTTACATTATTGTGTATTAAAGAGTACCATAAACTGTGAACAAAGACAAGGAAGAAACTTCTTGCCTGCGGAAAAAGCAGCACAAGGTTTCCGCTCATTCTTTCTCGTAGACGAGCCATCAATACGAGTCAGCCCTTTCGTGCACTCGGACACCATTGTAACCATGCCAACCACACAGCACCAGCCACCTTCAACAAGATTCACCCATAGCCTATCTCTATCTCAGCTACCGTTCCCTGCCACATGCTCGTAGATTCGGCCGCGGCGTTAGGCGAGCTGTCAGGTCACATCCACAGACCAAGTGGAGCGGAAATGTGACAGAACGGATGGCGACAGTGGGGGGCACCAACACCACGTTGAGGATCGATAACCTTGTCGGGAGATCCGCCAAATGCGGAAGAACCGGATATAACGGTGAGGCTTGGAGCTTTGTTTAAGCACCAATTAGCGTCATTCTGCAAGAGATCGTGATTAGAGGTGACCTTCGGGCAGATCACTGGGGATGATGGATGCCAGCCAAGGGTTGACTAGGCGACTCGTTCGAATTTGATTCTTGACGGCTCTCGCTTCGCCGACGGGTTATTCAAGGTACAAGGAATGATTTCAAAGCCGACATTCCTTCCTCCCTTGCCAAAACATGTGATCCTCTTAATTGATGCCTGGTGTGCTGGCCCAGACAATACCAAGGGTCCAGAACCGGCAAACCCCCATGTTCGCCGTTACGTATTGGTCGTCCAACTTGAGTCTATTTGCCACTTCACCTGAAAGTTGCAGCTCGGCAGCCAACGATTCATTGACCAACATTCGCCAAGATCCGAGTCTGCGCTTGGCCCGATGCTGCAAGCCAACCATCGGCGAACCCACTCATGGATCCCACTCTCCAACGGTCGAATGCTGCGATGCGACCTGCCTGATGGGGCATTAGGCTTGTCCAAGGACTAGCCCTTGACAAAAGAGGGTTTGCAAGGGTTTTTTGGTGGACGGCCGAGTGGGCCAGGTCGTAAAACCAGGGCCATCTTATCAGATGATCAGATAAGATAAAAAGGACCCTTGCCAAAAACGGCCAGCCTGCCATTTCTAGCATCATTAAAGCAGGGGGGCAAATTAACTCAAAGCTCCTGCCAGGAACTCGGTATTTGCTAGTCTCCGATCAATCGATGCTCCAACGTGCACGACCGATAGCGCGAAGTAGCGAGAGACCATGATCCCCGTGCCACATGGTCCCTTTGGCTGGCCGTCCCTCTCCACAATCGACGGTTATTGTCCAAAAGTTCCTGCAAACGGGCCGAGGGGGCGGCCAAGCATCAAGGAACAGAGGGGCCAACGCTGCGGCCTTGTTTCTGTGTCGGGCGAGTCGGAAGCCCGACTTCGGCCGTGATGAAATTGCAATGTTGGTAACCATGCTTGATCAAATTATATGCCGGCTGAATATTGGCAGCATCTAGGGTAGGTGTAAGGTTACCGCGACTACACTCGCGATGGCAACAACATTGTAGTAGGAGTATACTGTTGCGCGGTTGATGCAGTAGAATCACGATCTGGAGAAACAGGTAATGATTTCAAGTAATAATTCCATTCTTTACCGTTGTATTGTAGGTGCCGTTCATCCGTTAGTGCGCCTCTTTTGCTGCTCAGTGGACATGTTGTGCAGGACCCTGCATAAACCCCAGAAAACACTCGGCCCATACTTGACGGCCAATTCACAGTGATACTCAAGGAATACTCATTCATCGAAGGATTTGTATGAATTACGGTTTCACATCTCAGGCTGATACAAGAAGCTATCTACGTCCAGCTGCTCCGCCAAATCCAGCAATTCCCCAGGAGTAAGTCCAGCCATGGCATTGGCCGCAAAAAGATCCCATCCTGTCTCGTCTGGTACATGCTCCTGAAGAGCTTGCCCATTATCTCCATTCTCCTGCGCATCATCATTCATCTCATCGGGCAGCTGAGGAGTCTCAATGTCGCTGGCCGGTGTCAGGGCAGAGAGCTTTTGCTCTAGCTGTTCCAGCTCGACCTTCCGGAGCGGAGCGATGAGGCTTCCCTTGGCGATCAGCGTGTCAAGAACGTATCGGACATCGTCGCGCCAGGAATAATCTGGGAGGAGTGACGGGCAGATGATGGGGATGAGGTGGAGGAGAAACGCCGAGGATGAGGCGTATTCGATTTGGAAGGGTAAGAAAGCTTCTGAGTTTGGTCGTTAGTGGCTCTCCTCCTCAGTGGTGCTAAGGGTCTTACCGATGAGATCCTCATCAGCCAAAGCGCGCAGCGTCCTCAAGATGGCTTGGGCCGAGTCGACGCATGACTGTATTAATGATGAGACTGGAGGAGATAGTGTCAGGCCGCGAGCAACTTGTGTCTTGGACTGCTCGATATGCATGTGCAATGCGCACATTATTTGAGGCCTCGTGGTAAGAACTACGCACTGCGGAATGGGTTAGCTATCAACTAAGCTGAAACTCCATGATCGTCGCAGCTCACGTGGTGGTACTGAAGCAGCAGCCTCGTCGCAGTTCGGGAGGCTTTGCTAATTGAGTCTCGAAAATGATTGTTAATAATCGTATTGAGGTCGCGGTTCAGCTCAGCCAAGTTCCTCAGGATGGATTGAGTGTCAGAAATGAGAGTGCCGTCGTAGTCCTTGCCCACGCCATAAACCGCTTCGAACGAATTAGCATCTATCAAAAAATTGAGACAAGGCGAACAACCTACTTCCAAGCAGACGCGCAATTAAACGAGCTAATTGTACATGAAGAGTCAAACTGAGCGCATTGAGAGAATTGTCCGCTTGGGAAGGCAGCTTGTTTGTGATATCTTCATCGCGGATGGAGCTCGTCGCGCCGATCAGGGCAGCAAACTCCTGATCGAGCATGTATACAACCCAGAATATTCTGTGGCAGCGCTTGGAATGTTGAGCGCCAACAGCCTCTTCCGGCATGTGCCTGTGGAAACCTGACAGAACACAGATGCGAAGGGCTTGTCCAATCTGTAAATTTGTCAGCGGTGGCTCGTCGCAACGACAAAGTTTGGAGCAGGTCCTACGTGTTGGAAGGCTGCGACTCTCATGTCAATGGATTGGAAGTAAATCGCCGCCAATGTAAGAGCCTGGGCAGAGAGAACCGGGTCCAAAGCAATCCCCGCCAACTCCGGCATTAAGGGCATGGCTCTAGCAGCATATTGGTATCCGGGAGGGCTTCCATCAATGCTTTTGCCGCTCAGGAAAGCTTTTCCGAATGCCAGCATTAGCAAATACTGCGCATACCACAGCCTGCAAGCTGTTGCCTTGGCTGGAGCGTCCTCGTAAAGCTCTCTGAAGTGGTGCATGAATTCTCCCTCGTCAATGAGAGATGCTAGTGGGCCGAGGTAGAACCTGGCTGTCTGGATAAGGAAAAGAGCGTAATCAGACGGAGGCAAATTCGACACGTCCGGCTGTTCATCGGGCATCAGCGGCCTCCATTGTAGGCGGAAAGCGACTCCGTCAAGATGCCATGGCGGAGGATCGTTGTTGGCCTCTGGAAGATGCTTGCCGACTAGAGCCAAGACTCGTCGGCAAAAAGCCCATGACGAAGCTGGGCCCATATACCCTGAGGCGTAATGTTAATATTAAGCTTACTTTAAGAGCCTTGAGACTTACAGTATCTACCAAGGGCACGTCCGAACACATAGTCATTGTCGACAAGGGGATTTTGGCGAAAAGCAGGCTCGAGGACATCATTGGATATGGTGTCTGGTTCTTGACTGTCATTTTCGATATGCTCTCCTTCGGGTGTAGCTAGTGTCAAGCCTTGTAAGACGTTGAAGTCAGCACAAGGTCGCATTAATCAAGACGATAAGCGACCTACCCTCCTCCGGGTCTACCTGGCCGGAGATGACGGACCCCTCGTGTGGAACCACGGTCAGGGACCCATAATCGGAGACGGAAGAGTGTCTTGGGCGGGGCCGGCGCTGACCCGCAGTGTCACGGAGAGATCCGGGGGTCGGAAGGCCCTCCTGCCGGCTTTCTAGAGCCCGAAGGTAACTGTTTGGCGGAGAGGAATGAGACAACAAGCCACAGACGAGGTAGGGTAACGTCTCACAACACACCTTTCAGGAACCGACACTTTCTTTTCTTCAACTTCGTATATGCATCTCTCATTCTTTCGACCACACCGTGCACAGGGCTGGGCCCCCGAGCACTTGACCTTCATGGAGCGACATCGTTTACAACTTGCACATTGTCAGCTGATGGAGAAACGGGTTGAGACGGGACAAGGCTCGGTGGGGAACGGGCAACGCACGCCTTGGGACATTTCTTGATTATTCTGAACTGGTCCTGATGGTTGGGCATTGCAACTTCGGAACGAGCATGCGCTGGGGGTGTGGGCGACGTGAGAGAGGGCGGAGGGAGGCAACACAATTGTCGGGGGAAAATTCCGACTTATCATGTTTTGATGGAACCACGTTCCGGCCCCGATTAGGCAAAGCTAACCTTGCGGCTTATCAGCGGCTTTCCTCGCAGGGGTCTGCGCTATCGGACGCTGGCTTTGTCACCTGTCGGAACGCCGCTCCGACGCCTTATCGCCGTCTTTTCGTACGTCCCATATAGCCGTTTTGGGAAAGTCGGTATAATAGCCCCGACATGCCCACCCCAGAATCTGCCTGCCATGCGCTATCGTTGAAGCGACCGCGGAGGCTTACCAGTTGAGACGACAAGAGCAGATTGTCTATTGGACGAGACTTGGTCCTGTCAGTGAGGCTGCACAACGATCTAGTGCCACACACACCACCATGCTCACCAGGGGCCGCTCCATCCTTGCACAGAGGTCAGTATTGGTGGTGACACGTTTTGCCAAGACTTGGGATCATATGGTTATGGAAACTGACATTGACGCATCCAGACCATTGAGGTTGCTGCAAGCCCAACCGTGCAGGATGACGCCCTCGGCACTCAGGATGAACTCTTCTGCCGCCGCAGCAGCAGCCAAGCCGGCATTCTCAGCCGTTCAACAGGTGACCAACTTTGAAGAGACGATAGCCAATCGCCCCGATTTCGATCACTCGGGTACACCCATCGAGGTCACAAAGTCCCCCGATCCGTCCTGGTCCTTTGGCGAGGGCGTCCGCACCGGCCCTCGGCCCGCTACCGAGGAGAAGGTTCACCACGAGATCGACCCCTACTCTCCGGATCGATCTGTCGCTCAAAACTACCGTCTTTTAATCTCCGGGATAGCTCCCCGTCCTATTGGCTTCATCAGCACTCTGTCTGCAGATGGAAAGTCAAAGAATCTCGCGCCGTTTAGCTACTTTCAGGTCGTGGATCATGATCCGCCCATGTTCATCGTCAGCTTCTCTTCGCGCTTTGGGCCGGTCAAGGATACATACCGAAACCTGAAAGAAACAGGTGAATGTGTAATCAACACTGTCTCTGAGAACATGATTGAGGCGGTTAGCGCTTCGTCAATTGATGCCCCCTACGGCCTCTCTGAATGGGATGTTACGGGCCTGACCGAAGCCCCCACAACCACAGTCAAGCCATCGCGGGTGAAAGAGTCGGTGCTATCCATCGAGGGCAAGATTGTCGATATCAAGGAGTTTGAGGGCCACAAGCCGGGCATGAGCAGTGCCGCCATCTGCTTGATTAAAGCGACACGATTCTGGGTGCAAGAGGATGCAGCGAACGAAGACTTTGGCCACATTGAGCTTGATAAGCTACGACCGATTGCTCAACTGGGTGGCATGTCATATGGACGGATCTCATCCACTTTTGAGCTACCTCGAACTAGGTGGCAAGATGAACAGCCCAAGAGCGAGCTGTTAACCAAACTTGAGCAAGAAAAGCGAGATTCCTTAGACAAGGAGAGTTTGAGGACATGTTAGTACCTAAATAAGTGATGAAGTCGAGATGTACGAGATATATTCGAAAGATAGACAGAAGCACTCAGATAGAACGCCACCTAGAAACACTGTATTTGCAGTCGATGTATTTTCACGAGCCTATATCTCTGTTGCGATGTGGTTCAAACCCCATCGTAAGATTCTTCCATCTGGTTAAACTGTTAACAATAGGTCATAAAGCCGGCATTTAGTGCATGAAAATCAATATCATCATGTCAATTATTATTTATGCTTCATCTATCTCTAACCAAATATCCTTCGCCGAAGCTCCTGTCTCATCGCCTGCGCCATGTGCTGAGTTCTTTCGACAGCACCACGGTTCTCAACTGCTCGTCGGTAAAGATATCCGATGCATTCCTGAACAGAACCCCAAGGTAGGCACTTGAAGATGCGTGGCGTCTCTGGTGTGATCTTGCACTCATCCGCAGCCTGTTCGTAATCCTGGAGCAGCTTGCAGCTCAACTCATCGGCCATTCCCATAATCTGAGCACACTTCATCGGCACCGTGGGTAGGCCAGCGGCAATGCGCTGCTGATGAGTCCGAAGTGCTTTCTCAGCACTATCGGCGTTGTGAGTAGCCAAGACTAAAGCTGCATCGGGAAACTTGACGTTGGCGGCCTTCTGGGGAACTCTTCGCGAGATAAACATGTCGGCAATGTCATCGTATGAACGATCCGTTTCTTCTTTGGTATCATGGATTAGGGATCGGACCTCATTCTCGATGTATGCACCCCGGACTAGCTTGACACCCGCTGTCCAGCCCTCCTGGGCAGCCAGGGTAATATGTCGCTCCGCGTTGGCCCTTGCGCCCTTGAGATAGGCCTGAATAGTGTTATAGACCAAAGCGTTTCCGTTTCGGTTGTGTTCTCGCATGAGGACGATGGTCCAGTCGTCCAGAGTATTCTGCAGAGCCTGTTGTTCGGCATCAATCCAGAGCTGGCAACCTCTTTTCCTCGCCTCGTTGCAGATCTCGTTTAGCGCGTCGTGCAAGTACTTGGGCATAAGTTTACCAGCCTGCATTGCATCCACGGCAATGGGGCCCGCGCCAGTTACTCTAATATGGTGTTAGCTTAAGATTGTGTTGGGATAAGCATAGCTCTTACTTGATAGCCAGAAGGTCACCCTTTTCAATCATGTTGAGTGTTTCAATATTTCCCCTTTTCCACTGGTCGATGATCTGATAACACTCGAAAGGGTACTCCTCGACACCGGTTTGCGGAAGCTCAACGTTGGGATCCAACACGACCTCCTTCGAATACCCAAGAATGATGCCATGATATCCCAATCGCTTGATGTACTTGACTGTACTAGAGACCTCGGGGATGCTATTCCCCGCGCAAAAGTGGTCATAGATTGTCCACTTCAAGACCTTGTTGAGAACAGGGTTCTTATCTGGGTTCAGAATGGCCGAGTTGGACTGTGTGATAATAGCCAAAAAGGCCAGAGACGGCTTCAACAACCAACTCGTCGCCATGACCGTCGTCAGGGCGACAGACCGCAGCAGCACCCCTGTTGGCAGCTTGGCGAGGGGTGACGACTCCTCCACAGTCGCAACCCGAGCGGGCTTGATCGCCGTCTTGATTGCTGCATCCGTGATAAGCCGCCTGGCTTGTGGTTGGTCAAAGAAGCGGGAAGATATGGGCAGCAACCGCGCGCGGCCGTATAAGATACTCCTGGACAACATGATAAGGACAGACTCGCTGGATGTGACTGCTTAGTTTTCTGACAAGGCATCGTCGCAAGCTTATGAACACCGTTCACACCCGTTATATCAATGACACTATTTGACCATCTCCACAAGCACGGAAATGACCCAATGCAGACCTCCACATTCCCCCCTCCTCAGAAACTCTCATGTTCGTGACGGCATAGCCCGCGAATAGACGAAAGCCGGCACGGATTCCCGACGTTCCTATCTCGGAGCTGGCTTGAACTATCCCACCTGGCCTCGCAATGTGGCGGATGCGGGGAGGAGGGGGAGAGCGCCAGAGACGGTCACGAGGACACTGTCATGCAGTGACGTCGATCTAGATGATAAGCGATGAGACAGTTGCGGGCCAATCGATCAGTGACAAGAGAAACAGGTGGGAGGAGACGGGGCGGATAGGCTAGTGTCGGCGATGATTTCTCGTTGAGTTGTCGGCTTGGCCGTCGGCGCGACTTGTATCGTCGGGACGGGCTCCCGACTTTCTGTCCAACCACTATCATAAGAAGAGATAAGTAATCTTGCCAACTCTGGACTGGAAATAGCCGGAATAGGTTCACTATCGCATTTCTCTCTTCTCTTTGGTTGGTGCTTCAAAGAAATCATTCGACAATCATGCAGAGATGTCTATTGGCTCAAGGGCAGCCCCTGGCTGGCCTACGCGCTGCCCGTCGATGTGGCACCACCGCACTATCGGCCAAGAGATCTCTAAGTCTCTGGAACCCTCCCAAGTTTGAGAATGAGAAGATGGTATGATTGATCTTATCTTGATCTGGGTACATTGATTGGTAGGCTCATAGGACTGTCCAGTTTGATTACGCGAAGGGGTCTCCTGAACGAGCTGAGCTTACTGAGAGCATCAAGAAGCTCAAGAGCACATTCCCTGTCAACATCCCTATCCAAATCAGCGGTGCAACTGTAAGCCATCACGCCTTGTCACTAGTGTCCTGGATACTAAGATCTTTCAGGTCGCCAGCAAGCAAACCCGCAAGCAGCAGAACCCCTGCAATCACCAAGAAGTCGTTGCAGAGTACGCAACCGCTACGCCTGATCAAGTCAACGCCGCTATCGATGCTGCACTCAAGGCGAAGCCCGCCTGGGAGGCTTTGCCTTTCGAGGACCGAGCCGCAATCTTTCTTCGTGCTTCTGAGCTAGTGACCGGAAAGTACCGATCCGACATTGTCGCCGCTACGATGCTTGGCATGGGTAAGAACATCTGGCAGGCTGAAATTGATGCCCCCGCCGAGACAGCAGACTTCTTCCGTCATTACATCGATGAGGCGTGGAAGCTGTATGCTCAGCAACCCAAGGTCCAGACCCCGGGTATCTGGAATAAAATGGAGTATCGACCACTAGAAGGCTTCGTATACGCCGTCTCGCCCTTCAACTTTACTGCTCTTGGCGCCACTCTTGTTGGGCCAGCTGCTTTGCTAGGCAACGTGGTGGTCTGGAAGCCCTCCGACTCCGCTATCCACGCCAGCTGGTTACTGCACCAGATCCTTTTGGAAGCTGGCCTTCCCAAGGACGTTATTCAATTCCTTCCTGGTCACCCCGAGGAAGTTACCGATGCCGTTTTGAAGCGACCCGAGTTCGGAGCTCTGACTTTCATTGGTTCTACAAAGGTATTCAAGGGTCTGCAGAAGAAGATTGGCAACGGCATCGGAGACGAGATCTATAATTCCTACCCCCGAGTTGTCGGAGAGACCGGTGGAAAGAACTGGGGCATCGTCCACCCGTCAGCAGACGTCAAGAGCGCTGCATTGAACACTGTTAGAGCCGCCTTTGAGTATCAAGGCCAAAAGTGCTCGGCCAACTCGCGGGTCTACGTCTCCGAATCAGTATGGCCCGAGTTCAAGAAGCATCTCCAAGAGCAGGTTTCCGCCCTCAAGGTAGGAGACGTCGAAAACTACGAAAATTTCATCAATCCTGTCATCCACGAAGCTTCATTCGACAAGCTCAACAAGGTCATTGAGGACGCAAAGAACGATCCCGAGCTTGAGCTAGTTGTCGGCGGCAAGGCCTCCAAGGACAAGGGCTACTACGTCCACCCAACAGTTTATCAAACCACCAACCCGCGCCACGAGATCATGACCCAGGAGCTCTTTGGCCCTATCCTTGGCATCTATGTGTTCCCCGACAACGCTTGGGAGGAGACCTTGACGACGCTTGATACCACATCTCGATATGCCCTTACAGGCAGTATCTTCGCCAAGGACCCTTATGTTCTGCGCCATGCCCAAAATGCCCTAAAACACGCCGCCGGTATGCTCTACCTGAATACTAAGTGCACCGGCGCGGTTGTGGCTCAGCAGCCCTTCGGTGGTTCCCGCGATTCAGGCACTAACGACAAGACTGGAACGATGGCCCATCTGCAACGGTTCGTTAGCACGAGGACCATTAAGGAGGAATTTGTTCCATTGGAAAAAGTCTTGTATCCCTCGAATGAATGAGGTTTGAAAATAGATTTCATCTAGCGTAATAGAATGTTTTCATTCAACCATCTTGCCTCTATATTTCTAAGTCATAAAGAGTTGAACGAATTTGCTGCTACAAGCAAAAACCCGGCCGATCTATATAATTCGACACACACATCGAGTCAATTTCATCAAAGTTTCAATATCCTAATGCCTGACCAACCAGTGTAAGTTGAGACTCAAGCTGCATGTCCGGGTCCTGTGCATCAACTACGGCCAAATTCAACCAGTCTGCTCAGTCTCAGGCAATCAAGGGCATGTTGTCGGCAAAGAGAACATCGACAGGTTAAAAAGGAAAGCACAATGGGGTGAACCGGGATCGAACCGGTGACCTTCAGATAATATTGAACGAAGTGTAACTTCAGTCTGACGCGCTCCCAACTACGCCACCGCCCCAATGGGATGAGTTCGCCGCGCCGTATCTGATGCCATTCGCGTGGCGCCATGTGGAGAGGGTTGACGAAGCGAAAGGGACCCATCAAGATAAGAGTAGTGTCGTAGGACTTGCGGAGCGGGTCAGAGTGATTCAGGTTCTTTCTTGGCGACCTTAACATTGCTAAAGAGATCAGGACCACGGAGTCAGATCTCGCATATCTGGCAAGGAGTATGCATTCACTGGTAGGAACAGGAAGGAA
>JAAGWO010000732.1:0-18064 GCA_013266205.1 Fusarium decemcellulare
GCTCCGGCACCGTTATTCGAAAGGGCGCCGCAGCCAGAACTGCAACCAAGAAGGGTGCTGCAAGCACCGCCCGCAAGGGCACTACGACGGGGACCACCCGAAAAGCAGCAACTAAAACAAACACCACGGCCACAACATCTAGTACAGGACGAGTGTTGCGTAAGCGAGGTTAGGTTGGACAAAATGGATTCTGGATGAAGCATGATTTGGGTTGTTTTTTGTTTTTCTCGGTATCGGCGTAGGAGGCCAGGGGGGGTACGGTGTTCAGGAAAGGTTTTGGGTTCATATCAGGACTACGCATGCCCGGGGATGGCATGGTATACAAGCATTTACAACGGCCACTCGGGACTTATTCAATGATGAATGCCTTTTTACAATCCGCTGATCTATGCGCCGCCCTTCTTCTTCTTCTTGTCCTCGACAAGCTCGATATGATCCTCTGGTATCTCCTTGTACTTTTCAACCAAAAACTCCTCCAACTCGACACTAACATCACCTTGCACCACGATCTCTTCTCCTCCGCCAGGAAGCTTGGTTACCGAAGATCCAGTCGCGAATTTCTTTCCGAGATCCTTGGCAACCTAGCACAGATTCAGCACAACAGTTCGTGCGTCAAATGTTAATTATCACTCACCTTCTTCAGCTCCAGCCCGAAAGCTTCAAGGCCTATCACAGCAGTGACAAACTTTTTCTTGTTCCGTTCAATGCGCTTGATGGTGACGACGCTCTTGGCCAGCTTATCGGCTTGTTTGGCCTCGGCAGCCTCAGCCTTCGCAGTCTTCTTCTGGGCGTCCTTTGCAGCTCGCTTCTGGGCTTCTACGGATAGGGATGCGGTGGCAGCCTCGAGAGCCTCTAGATCAGTGTTATCGTGTGATCATAGGTGCCAATGTCTCTTGGGGGTTGGTCGAACCTGCAGACCAAATCCGCTCGTACATGGCGGGCTCGTTGGCTTCTAGCCATTCCTGGCACTTCTTGACGGTTCCGCCATACTCGCAGTACTACTTGGTGATCATTCAGCTTGGGGTGTTTCTTTCGGGACGTGTAAGCTCGTCAAGGGCCGCGTACCTCGGGGGGCAAAGTGCAAACTGTTGGCACATGGTCAGATATTGGCTCTTTTCGAATCATGACAAGGGTGGGCGATCAAGGCAAAACAAAAAGTAACGTACCTCCACAGTAGGTGACATGGCGGCCCTGGGGCTCACCCTCGGGCTGTTCAACGTCGGCCATAGATTATTGTAGCTGTGATGGGGGCACGGCTCGTGATAGATGGCAAAAAAGCTGTTGTTTTGGATACCGTATGTAGACGAGACGCGTTGCTCGTGGCTGGATCAACGACCTCTGGGCCCATGGCGGGGTAAATTTCGATGGAGGGGCTTGCATTGCGAGGCCGGGCCGGAGAGCGGCGGCAGTGGGGCCGTGACGGAGCTCAAGGCCTGAGGCAGCACTAACAATTTTTTGAGGTTGGAGCTCCAGCGGATGAATGTCTGAGGCACCAAGATTGAGAACGGAGAGCTTGGGCTCCCCGAGCGTCCCGTGTAAGACATCTCCTCCTTCGCAATGCATGCGACGGCGGCGACGGCTATCGATGACGCTACAGATTGCGGCGCATTCAATAATATGCGCGCATGCAACCCCATGGAACTATTGATTCTAGGCCCCCACGATCATGGTCGCAGTGAGCGGGTGCAATCACCAACACCAAGACTCCAAGGTTTGTATACGTAAGATTGAAATCTGACATGCTCACCATCCACCAGCTCTTAGGGACATCATCCTAAACATCTTCTGATTCACTTCTTTTTGCATAATTCTTATGATGAAGCTATCTCCTCTTCTAGATCCGAGGTTACGTTGCCTCCTGCCCTCCTCGATGACAAGATCACATCCGACTGGACAACTTGTCGAGAGATGCTTGATCGATCAAACCACGGCCGCCCAAACCGGCCGCCGTCATTTCACTACGGGCAATTCATGGCCAGTCATGGCTTAGGTCGCGGGACTTTAATCGTTCGGTGACCACCCCTTTGGGCCGGCCATGTTGCATGATTTGTATCAATTGAGCGACCTAATCGTCCCGTTATGATCTCCCGTCATGCGTTCGGGCAGTGCTATCACAAACTGGTGCTGCATCCAAGAAGGCGGACGGCGGTCGGAATGATGCAGGCCAAGAGCGATTAGCCGCCGAGGAACGCGCTACAGAACTGATTGGCCTCATAGATGGGCCGCGGACCCAATCATCTCTCACGCTCGTCACAGTCATCACAGCTTTCGCGCGCGCAACCAAGTTCAACCCCTGTCAATCGCTGTCATCCAAAAATAGCAGCCCACGATCTTGTGTCTGATTTGACACCGTCAACTACTAGTCGCTCGATAGCGGGGAACTACCAGCCCAACGACCGGGACTCGATGCCACCTTCACGCAACCTCTTCTGCGTGTTGTCTACCGCCAGCACAACGCTCACCATGTTCTGGCCGCTCTGCTTGCCAGTCAGCGTCTGCAGCAGACGCTGGCATTGCTTGAGCCCCCGCCTCCGCCTCGCTTTGCCCAGCGGCATGCGACTGGGTCTGTCGATGCATCGTCCCACTTGAACGGCCCCCATGCAGACCTAGACTCGCCGACTTGGGTGTGCCACCGCGAGTGCGTGCCGCCCAAATCATACCTAGTCCGCCTCCGAATAGCCGCTCCAACTCTGGGCCAGTGCCCCGGCCTCTTTAAAGACTATGACACTCCCCCGGCCAGCAACCTGGCCCCCTCTTCCTCCGCATTCTCTTCTTACGCCTCCAGCCTTTCGAGCTGTCTCAATTCGCAGATCACATAGAAGGCTTCGTTGACCGAAGCATCCTGTCGTTTACCAAGCCTAATCCTGACGCCGGCCGTCTACCCAACCGTTACTATCACGACTAATACACATTCTATCAGCCTTGCGTTGGGCCCTCGGGCTGGATAGTCAGATATCGGGAATAGCTGACACAGATACGCAAACATGGCCGATACACAAAACCGATACTATCCCCTGGACTCTTCGCTGGCCCGAAGACACCGGGGGAGACTTAATCCCATAATTGAGGAGGACAGCGATGATGGTATGGCTCAGAACGCCAGCCGGAGGATGCGACGCGCAGACAACGCCCAGCTCAAGATCGAGGCGTGGTTGACACCGATGAGCGATCACTTTCCCACTC
Organism: Fusarium decemcellulare; assembly: GCA_013266205.1. NCBI lineage: Eukaryota > Fungi > Ascomycota > Sordariomycetes > Hypocreales > Nectriaceae > Fusarium > Fusarium decemcellulare. The sequence goes on from JAAGWO010000732.1 coordinate 3,184, forward strand.
CGAGAGGCATGCACTATCTCGCCGCTCCCATCCTCCCATCTTCGCCCTCCACCGACTCGGCTGCCGATACATCACCAACCGCTTCCACCAATCCCTGGAACCGCCACAGCGTTGGCACCGAGGCCACCGAGTTCGAGGATCTCTACGACGTGACGGATGAGGAGGATGACTTGCCCAAACGTAAGGCATCGCTCAAGTCAAGGCAGGCCCAGACCAAGCAGCCAGCTCCGCTTGTTATCCCCGAAACTCACGACAACTCCGTCGAGACGTGGTCCGCCGTAGACAACATGAAGAAGATGACTTCTCCAGTGCCTCTGACTCCATCCGTCAAGCTCACCATGTCACCAGCTCAGATGGAATTCATGGATCAGCAGCATGCCGCCCAAACACCCACCATGTCGGCTCCCCCGTCTCTCGACGGCAGCTTGACCTCTGAGCAGCTCGCCGCCATGAGCGCTCCTCCCACTCCCATCATGGGGAACGATGAGGTACCCACTGAAGATGTCTGGGCCGGAGTTCAGCTGCAGCCTGGTGCTCTTGCTACTCTCCAGGCCCTCTCCAGTGGTGAGGAGAACCCTCACGAGCAGCCCGCTCAGCTTCTGGAGGTCCCCCAGACCACCCAGCCGACAACTGAGATGCGACAACAACCGCTGCGGTTGATCACCAACTTTCAGTCACAGTCCGCCGTGTCAAGGGCCTTCTCTCCCAATCCCAACCGACAGTCACTTGCCGACCTGACCAAGCTCGACATCCCCTCTCCGGGAGGTTTCTTCTCGGGCCTGTCTCCCCGGACCCGGAACACCTGGCACCTCCCTTCAAGATCCCCTGAGATGCCTCCTCCCACCTCCACCACTGCTGAGCAATTCTACCGATGCCCCTGGAACACCGACGCCCCTCCCATGCCCAAGCGCAAGGATTCCGCCGAAGACTTCTACCGCAATGTCAAGTTCACACCCGCTCCCGTCGAGCCCATCGTTGAGCAAGTCGTCGAGCTCAAGGAGGAAGATGACTTCTCTGATGACATGCCAACTGCTCGACCTGTCTTCGAGCACAAGACTGCCCCCTCCACTGTTGAGTCCGCCAATGCTCCGGCTTCTCCCCAGGCTGAGGACGCCCCTGCCGAGATTGTCGTTGATTACGATCCCGACTATGCTCGCAAGCAGCAGCAGGAGGCTCTTTCTCACTTTGACCGCACTGAGCTCTGGCTCATGGCCCAGCGAGCCTATCTCCGTGGCGTCCAGGACGAGACATCCGAGGAAGACGATGGTGCCTTGAACACCATCGTTGAGGAGATTGAGGATGAGAATGCCGAACCCGCCAAGATCCAACCCCAACTTGATCTCTCTGCTCCCATCAAGAAGACGGTTCGATTCTCCAACCTCGTCTCGACCTCTGAACACCCCAAGCGCCTTCCTTCCATGCTTGTGCGCCGAGAGTCCGCCTACTACCGAGCCTTCCAGGACTACATTGTCCGCGTTCAACGCCAGGACGTCTTTGTTCATCAGCTCGCCCGCTTCGAGGCCATCCAGGCTCAGCGTGTTTCTCTGCGTGAGGCTCACCGCAACCAGCTTCTGGGCAAGTACCAACTCAGCGTCGTTCCCCAATCTGCCAAGAAGCGACTCAGCGCCAACGTCGCTCGCGGTGATGACAACATCATTGACGACCCCGAGAAGCTGCGCCGAGAGAAGGAGGTCGAAGCTATGAACCAGATGACCGTTGCTGCTTGGCATGTCGCTGCCCTAAAGATGCTCAACGGCGGCCGCCTCATCTCTGCTCCTGTGACCAAGCGACTTGCTCGTCTCTCCCGCATGGCACCTGGCAAGGACGGTGTGACCCGCGACCGCGCCAGGATCCTCGATCTCGGTGGACAGGCCACCTGCGACTGGGCGTGGCACTGCGCGCTCCAGTTCCCCAACACCAAGGTCTACACCGTCACCACCAAGGCCATCCGCCAACTCTCCAACTGCAACGTCCGCGGACCCCCCAACCACCGCCAAGTCGCTGTTGAGAAACTCTCTCGTCTCCCTTTTGCGGATAATCAATTCGATCTCATCTCAGCTCGAGAGCTCCACAGCATCCTCAAGTTTGTTGGCGAGAACGGTGAGGATGAGTGGGACACCTGTCTCAAGGAGTGCATGCGTGTGCTCAAGCCCGGTGGCTACCTCGACTTCTCTCTCCTTGACTCTGACATCATCAACGCCGGTCCCGCTGGCCTGGCCAAGAGCGTCGAGTTTGGTTTCGCTCTCAAGACCCTCGGCTATGACCCCAACCCAACCAAGCTCTGGCTCAGCCGTCTGGCTCGTGCTGGCTTCCAGGACACACGCCGCATCTGGATGTGCCTGCCCATGGGTGCCAGGCGCAGCATGTACAAGGCCCCACCAACCCCTCCCCTGAAGGACAGCCCTGACGGCCAGAGCATCAGAACATGCCAGATGGACGCCATGGTTATGGGCAGCAGTGATGATATTGCCAGCGCTTGCAGCATCGTCGGCGGATGGAGCTGGGAGCGATGGCTCCTCCGTTGTGAAATGGAGAAGGTCTCCGGTGAGCTCCGACTTGCGGACACCGTGACAGGTGGCGCTGCCATGGAGGAGGCAGGCAAGTGTTTGGACGGCGTTGCCGCCGTCTTCGAGGAGGGCCGAAACTCCAAATCTGGGTTCCGGATGCTCAGTGGCTATGCGCGAAAGCCCAAGGCCGGCACTGAGACGATCAAGATTGCTCTGCGGAAGTAATTGAGCGATGAAGACAGTCTTTGACACGTGGAGGATCTCCTTTGTATACCCGCGCTCGCTCGACAACTGTTTATATACATAGATGACTTTCTTTTTTCTTGGGTTTGGGAATATGGGTACAATGAATGAGGCATGAAGGGATGAGATGATGCGTGGACGATACCTTCACGCTTAATGGAGGATAGACTACGATGTCCTCGTTCTAAGAGAATACCTCTTTTTTGGCGGGCGAATGGGGTTTGGATATGTCCATGTTATGTACTTACAGATACCATTGTAAATAGTGCAGGGCATGGTATGTTCTGCCCTCGAGTTGACTGAATACATGTCTTTCTTTGTTTTGGTACATCTGAGGGGTTCCTCTACAAACAAAATATCAACCTCTCGAGTTACCTGTGCGATGCGTGAACTCTCGGTGCCAGATTCATGAATTTCCCTAATGAAAAAGAGAATTAGTTGTGGTGTTGCTAATTATCATGTTAACTCCATGATCTCCATCTTCGGAGAGATTGTGGAAGTCGACAAAATGAGAAGAAGGCAGATGTGGATTGGTTGTACTCGTGGCTGACTTGTTATTTGAAAAAACAAAAACCAATCGGAAACCACATAGATAATCGTTCTTTTTCAGTGGGAGCAAGACCTATCTCATGACATGCCTACCTGGGTGCGGATAAAATGGAAGTTGCTGTAAATGCCGTTCTATTGCGATTGCCAGATTTAGGGTAAGCTCAATTGGACGATGCGAATGCTGACCAGTCAGGAAGGTGCGGGACAGGAAACGCCGGCAAAAAACCGGACCCACTAGCAATAGCTTCCATCGAGAAGCTCCATCACCATCATCGACAGGCACGCTCGATTGACGAAGCCAAAAACCGCCCGCCTCGACATCTCGGATCGACTCGTACCCTGCGTAGGTTCGTACCGAAAACTTCTCACAATGTCGAACAACAACTGGCAGGAGGAGGCGATGCGGCGCCTCAGGCAGATGCAGCAAACCCGTGGCGGCTATGGAGGAGGCGGCCCTCAGATGCCCCGAGCAGCCGGCGGTGCCCTCTTTGGTGGCCTGTTGCTCGCTGGCGGTGCCCTGTTCCTGTCAAACTCGCTGTTCAACGTCGATGGTGGCCACCGCGCCATCAAGTACCGGAGAATAAACGGTGTTAGCAAGGAGATCTACAGCGAAGGTATGATAGCTTCTCGGACGACCCGGCAGTTGTGATGGGAATTGATGACTGACCTGAGGGGAACAATAGGAACACACATCAACATCCCTTGGTTTGAGACACCAATCGTGTACGATGTGCGAGCGAAGCCGCGCAATGTTGCCTCGTTGACGGGCACCAAGGATCTGCAGATGGTCAACATCACCTGTCGTGTGCTCTCCCGGCCACAGGTTGATGCTCTGCCCCAGATCTACCGAACACTAGGCATCGACTATGATGAGCGTGTTCTGCCGTCGATCGTCAACGAGGTTCTCAAGAGCGTTGTCGCCCAGTTCAATGCCAGTCAGCTCATCACCCAGCGTGAGATGGTTGCCAGGCTGGTGCGAGAGAACCTTTCCCGAAGAGCCGCCCGATTCAACATCCTCCTCGACGATGTTTCCCTTACTGTATGTATCTGGCTACATGATTGTGTTTTAGATCTCACGACTGACCATGAAACAGCACCTCGCCTTCTCTCCCGAATTCACAGCCGCCGTCGAGGCCAAGCAGGTTGCCCAGCAAGAGGCTCAACGTGCTGCCTTCATCGTCGACAAGGCACGACAGGAGAAGCAGGCCATGGTTGTCAAGGCACAGGGTGAGGCACGCTCTGCTGAGCTGATTGGTGAGGCCATCAAGAAGAACAAGGCCTATGTGGAGCTCAAGAAGATCGAGAACGCTCGACAGATCGCTGCTCAGCTCCAGGAGGCTGGCTCCAAGAACAGGCTGTTGCTTGATTCCGAGGGTCTGGGTCTTAATGTGTTTGAGAACGGCGGCGAGAAGAACTAAGGGCTTAAAGAAGACGACAAAGACAACTATTATGTGTTATGGGAGGGTGGCCTGGGGTTTAATGCAAATCTCCACTGTATGTCTACGAAGAGGACTGTACTATTAGGAATGACCAGGTAGTGAAAGACCAAACTACCTTTTCTGCTCTGCCATGACTTGATGCTGTTGGGTCACTTTTGGGTTTACAAGGTGCCTACAATCAGTGCTGTGAACTGTTCGTGGCGGGGTGAGCAGGAACAGGCTGACAAACAGTGAGGTGACTTTGATTGCAATAGGCATCTTGATAGCCTTGAATGGCAATGCTTTCAACAGTCAACAGCTACATAAACGTATTCACACACGTTGTCGAAGCCTGGGCGCAGGTGGACACGAGGTATAAGTAAGGTAGGCAGCCGCCCACTCTGCAAGGGTCGCCCCTCCTCTGTTCAACGAACCCCACCATCTCTCAGTCAGCTCAGCCCAACCAAGGCAACCTACGTCCGCTTCGCATCAGCCTTGCATTCAGACTTGCAACTTGCACGACACTCGGATTTGCTTCGAGAGACCCAACTTTGCCCAAACAAGACCCGGCACCGAGCCCATCCTCGCCACAAAAACACCGCCAACATGTTGATCAAGTGCGTCACGATACCGCCGAGACCTCCCCCCACGTCATGGCCAGCAAGCAAGCAGAGCTAACCATGTTCCGACAGGGTCCGCACACTGACCGGCAAGGAGATTGAGCTGGATATCGAGATGGAATACAAGGTAATTTTTGCGCCTTGCATCTGGGCAGATGAGGAGATTTGCTTGAAGAATTTGGACTGACTGCCTGCAGGTCTCCCAGATCAAGGAAAAGGTAGAGGAGAAGGAGGGCATCCCTCCCGTTCAGCAACGTCTGATCCACGGCGGCAAGCAAATGTACCTTACCTATGACACACCACGCAAACAGGGGACGCTGACAGACTGCCCAGGACCGATGACAAGACGGCTGCCGAATACAACCTCGTCGCTGGCGACACCCTGCACCTCGTCCTCGCCCTTAGAGGTGGACGATGGCTGGCATAAGGAGAGAGCTCTCGGACAACGATTCAAGATGGGGATTCTTCGAGATACGGCCATCGGCACGTGGTACTAGAGACATGAGGCTGCATTTCCGGGCGTTGGGCAAAGGGAATGAGGCCCTTTGGCGAATATCTGTGAGTGCGCAAGGTAGAATATGGGACGTTTGCAGTGTTCGCAGAGGGCCAAATGTCAGACATTGCCTCGCGACTTTGATGTCAACAAGTGAAAGCACAGCATCACGTAGAATGATGCTGTGAGGGGCGGAGCGCTGTTTTATACCAAACAATCACCTCAAAGCACGGGGACGAAGAGCACCATGAGAATACGGCTACAAGCCGTTGTTGTTTAAAGTGTGTATCTTTCTATCAAAGTCCATCATCCGTTGCAATATCCCGGTCGAGCTTGTGCACGCTCCCACCTGGCATGCTGCTAGAACCCGATCCTTTTAACTATCATTCCAGTCTATTGTTCACATCCCTGGTCCGTGTCCGCTGTTGTGCTTCAGTGAATGAAATCAAATCGCTTGTATCTGTAACCGGTTCCTCTAAACCACATTGTGAAAGGCTTTCAAACGAGCCTCTGGTGCAAAATCAACGCCCCTATCCGCCTGCAGCTCTCAGGAGCCGGTAATAATGAGGAAAAAAACAAGGAAAAAAAGGAAGTCTTGGACCTCAAGCTCTCTTCTTCCGCTTCATAAAGACATCCACGGCCTTTCGCTTGCGCGCCGGGACCGCCACTGGAGGCCGTGCACTTGGAGCGGGAGGAGGAGGAGAAGATGACGGGCCGGGATCGGCGCTGGGCGGAGGCGAGGTCTGTGTTCGTGGGAGACGCTGAGATGGTTTGGGCGGTTCTGCCGGGCGAGAAGGCTTTGGAGGAGCTGCAGCAGAGGATGTCGTTGTAGTTTGCGGTCTGGGACCCTTGTAGCTGTTTGACAAGATGCCAGAACGTCTGGGGGTACTGGCTGGCCTGCTAGGGGCAGACGAGGGAGCCGAAGATGAGGAGCCGGGTCTCTTCTTGAGCAATGACGTGGCAGATGCCTTGGAGTTTGACCTTGGAGCTGGGTTTCGAGGAGGGGGCAGTTCTTCTTCGTCGTTGTCGCCGTAGGGTTCATTGTCATCGTCGTCATCGTCGAATAGGTCCTCCCCTTGGTCCGATTCAGAGTCTGAGATAAAGGTGGCTCGCTCTTCGTGCGCCGTCACCACTTCAGAAGGCTCCGAGACCCTCTGGGTTGGTCGGAAGACGGGCTGAGAGGCTCTGCGATAATCGTTTACCATGGCCGGTGGTGCCTTTGCGAGTTTGCTAAGAGACGCTGATCCCTGGCTTGGTCGGGACAGCTTCCCGTGGATGCTCGCAATCTCTTTGGTCTCGCGGCGGACCTTGCGCATGACGCTCGCACCGTTGTGAGTCTTGGTACGACTTCCGCGGGTGAATGCGAGGGTGCTGCCGGCGCCATCGCGCTGACCCCATGGTCGCCTTGGGCCGACCCTGCCCGCGCGGGGGAGCAGCTTTCTGTCGACGATCTTGCTTGTGTTCTTCTCCTTGTCTTGTCTGAGGCCGGCGAGGGCATTCATGAGCTTTTTCTCGCTCTCCTCAAGGGCTAGGTCGTGGTCCTTCTTGTACTTTTCCCAGACGCGATACCATTTCTTGGGGTTCTGGGGCTTGTAGGCCTTTTGCTTGTACTCCATGGGAAACTCGCGCTCAATGATCTTGAGCCAAATCTCGCCCGTCTCGCCCTCGACCTGGGGTGAGTTGAGCTCGATCTGGCGGAGCTGATGGGCACTGTCGACTCGGAGGAGGATGGAACGAACGGTTTCGTACGGGAGATAGTCGCCGACGCTCTCGAGCTCGCGGATGTTCTTTACGCAAGCCGCCGAGGCAAGCTCCATAAGAGACTTGACGGGCATCTTGAGCAGTGGTTTGGGTCAAGTTTCGAAAGGAATTTTGGCGATGCGACGTAGCTTTATTCGGTTGGTGTTGAATCGTGCTCGATTGCCTGCGCGATCGTGGTTGGATTGGATAGCGTTGGTTGTACAGATGGGGTTTGTCAATCGGGGTTTGGAAGCAGGTGTCAAGTCGAGAATAGATAGTATGGAGGAAAGGGGTCAATGAAGAAAGGAAAGGCGGGCGCCAAGGCTCCCTTAATATTGCTATGCGCCTCTCAATAGCAGATTCATGGCGATTTATTAGAGACGAGAGTTTTTCGGAATGCGAGGTTGACGAGAGACACCTTTCTTTGAAGGCTGAGCCACGACGTAGTCGCCCAGGCTGTGATAGGTGAGCGAGACCCGTAGGTGCAGCTGGGGAAATCTGACCAGCATGCGCCTAGCCCCATAAGGGATAGGCAGCAGGGGGCCCTCCGTTCTATTAGCGCCTAATGGCCCGTGCACTCCACTGTAGCCTCAGCGAAAGCTTGCTCGCCCATTTCGTCACTGGGAGCCTCAGATTGCCCGTGATGGTCTTTGTCTTCCTGCATCAACCAGTTTAGCAAAACGTGTTTTTGTTATTCTGCCGCCCCACGCCCCTGTCTCGCAACAAAGGACCCCCAAGCTATCCAATTTCGCTCTCGCTGCTCATCCGATCGCTTCTCCGCTTCTCGATTCCCCCGTCGGGTCGAGCACGCGCTGTCGTTCGCTACAAATCATCACATCAACTGAGGCGCCGACAACATGGCCGAACCCTACATCAAGCCCGACCCTTACATCAAGCAAGACCCAGAGGCCTCTGGATCTCCTGCCCAAGTGGATGAGGACGACCTCTACGAAGATGCCGGCGACCTCGAGTTCTTCGACAAGAGCGGGCCAAACCGCGCCTTCGAGACGCTCTATCTCGCGCGCGTTCCTCGATACATGTGGGATGCCTGGATGAAGCTTACGGAGCGGCTGGGCGACGACGACGAGATCCAGATTGGAACACTGCGCACTTGGACCGAGCAGAAACCCGACGGTGGTGCGGATGTATGCATTCTGTGATTCTTTGTTTCTCACCGTGCCTCCATACTGACGTGGTAAAGACCAAACTTCGAATGCTTCTTGCGCCGAACTGTCCTGAGCACCAACTGCTACCTCGCGAATATGACCTCGACGTTCTCGAGCCCAATGTCAACAACCACTTTATCTTTAGCGAAGAGGACCTACCGGGCTTCAAGGCGCGGAGCAAGGCGCGACAGGAGGCTGCTAATGCTGGAATCCCAACTCATCTCCTGAGGCAGAAAGAAGGCAACAGCGGCGGCCCGCAGCGACCCAGCTACGATCGAAAGAGTCGATATCAGCCGTACTATCGCAAGGCTGTGCCAAGTAAGTTGAGCTCGTAGTTACCTGGGCTTTCGAACGTTATGCGTGTGCTAACTGAGTGGATAGAAAAGACAAAGATCTTTGGCAAGATTCACTATGATGTTCGCGTGGAGCCTCGTGATGTGAGAGAAGAAGAGCGGTTACTTGCTCAGCGATTGCAGGATGCAGAGCAATCCAAATCGAAGCTCCAGATCATCAGCCGCAACAAGGCGTCGTCAATTATCAACCCTGGTACTGCCGGTTCGGTCAGCTGGGGAGGCAACTTCATCGTGAGTCTCGGTGTTCTTTGCCATGTATCTTTATTACTGACCGTCAACTTAGAAAAACACTGCCCCGATCAACAAACCCAAGAAGGGAGAGGTATTCAAGGCTGCTCGTATCCCCGAAAACCAGCTTTTGGATCTTATTTTCGAGTGCTTCCGTCAATACCAGTATTGGCCAATGAAGGCTTTGCGACAGAAGCTGCAGCAACCCGATCAATATCTGCGCCAAGTTCTCGACAAGGTTGCCGTGCTCAACAAGAGCGGTCGATTCGCCAACAACTACTGCCTGGCGGATGCCTACCGCGACAGGGGCGGTGCAGATTCCAAGGAGGCTGCTGCCGAACCCATGGATGATGACGACGATGAGGAGATGGAGGATGTTTTGCCCGTATCCTAGTATGGTGGTGATAATTCTCAATGGACACCAGCCAATAGCCAGAGGGCAATACAAGGAACAGTATAAAAGGGCAGTATGTTTGTATGGGGCAGGCATTTCCTTTTCTTGTGGTGTTGGAGGGACATCAGGACCAGGGTTTTTAGAGCGTGATACCCTTTATTGTTATAGATTACCAGTTGTAATCACTGAAGCAAATGCATTGTTTCCGCTGGGCGTATACTAGTGATTGCTGGCTTGTTTGGATATCCAAGGGGGATTGCTCTTGCTCTTATACCCGGCCAAGCTACTTGCTCGTCGTGCCCTGATCCACTCGGTCTCTCGGAACTTGCAACTGGACTACGTAATGAACTTTCCCCGCAGTCGCAACTTCCGAGTTGGTCAGATGTAAACGCCATTTGGCTTGATCAGGTGGTTCAGTCGAGAGTTGGTTTGTAAGGAGCCATCCAGCGTTGTATCATAGCCCCGTCTAAATGGTTGCAACACTCCGTCTGCTTGTCCCCTTCATCATCCAACGTACAACCCCCAACCCAGCTTACAACACATTCAGCTCAGCATCATACTCCATCATGTCGCTTCCTGCAACAAAGATGCATCTGATATTCGACTTTGACGGCACGATTACCCAGGAGGATACAATCGGCGAGCTGGCGCGCTCGGCAATCGAGCTCCAGAGGAACAAGCACGGTTCGGACCTTCAGCAAGTATGGGACCAAGTTGTTCAAGACTACGTCGACGACTATCGTCACTACAAGACGAATCACCCTGTCCAGGAAGACAGTCGCACCTGTATCAACGACGAGATTAAGTTCCTCTCGGGCATGAAGGACGTTGAGGAGGCCTCCCTGGCACGTGTTGCCGAGTCACGCATCTTTGCTGGCCTAGGCCCTGAGATCTTGTTACAGGCTGGTACGGATGCAGTCAAGGACGGAAGGATTAAGATCAGGGATGGCTTCTCGGAAATAATGAGTCTGGCAACCAAAAGTGGATGGAGCGTGAGCGTCGTTTCGGTGAACTGGTCACGCGCTTTCATCCGCGGAGCTCTTCGGCCTCACACACTCGAGGTCATCGCCAACGAACCTGCCGACGACGGAACGATTACGGGCCCAGAGTTTTTGGAAAACCGCATGACTAATGCTTGCGAGAAGAAGAAGGCTGTGGAGCACCTGGTCAACGAGAAGGGTGGCAGGGTGATTTACTTTGGGGACTCGACGACAGATATGGAGTGCCTGCTTACCGGGGGGGTTGTCATATCTGACAACGGAAACTCGTCGCTGCTACAGACATTGAAGAGGATTGGGGTTTCTGTTCCGCATGTTGGAGACGGTGAGCCTGGCGCCAGAGTGTCCTGGGCCAGAGACTTTCAGGAGGTGTTGAAGAGCGGCTTGCTGAAAGGATAGGGAGGATGCACTTGTGCAGATATGGTCTTTAAAGTTTCTACGTCAGTGTTATTGCTGGCATAATTAGTGCTTGTATTAAGAAGAGTAATTATTAATTGCCGGCAACTTCTTTGTTGTTCGGGATTGGCTGTGGTAGACAAAAGGACAAAGCTGTGCTGTAGTTGCGAGTGTCGTTAACTATAATGAACAATCACCGTCATGCGGACTGCCAAAGAAGGCCAGTCAACATTCTTGTGATCATATGGACGAAAATAATGTCCCTGGCCAACTGTAGTCAGTTCATGTATCATGTACCGTGTTCTCTTACCTGTGAGCATGCCTTGTTCGTTGTAACAATAGAGGAGAACAAGGAGCCCACGAGAACAACAAGGAACATGAAAAGAGTCAAAGAATAATAAAAGGAAAGACGTCGCCCCTGGTAGAAGCTCTGTAATGTCGAGTACTTAACTCACTAGAACTCGTCTTCTCTTCTTGATCTCCCGGAATCTCCCTCCACACAAACTTGTCTTCTCACGCATCCAAAATGTGCATGTACTCTCGCATCGTCTACAGCTGCAGACACGAGCGCTGGGGCCTTCGCGTCAAGCCGTGCCAGGTCTCAGAAGACTTTCGCGCTGGAAACGTCAGCGAGGACTGCAAGACCCGGCAGCCCCATGCGTTGACATCGCGTAGGCTGGAGAGAAAGTGCTACAAGTGTGCTGCGGTTGACACGAAGCTTGTGGAGGCGAAGAAGAAGTTGGACAGCATCCGCGAGATGCTGATGGAGAAACAGAGACAGGAGAGACAGAAGAAGAAGATGAAAGAGGGAGGAGAAACGGCCCTGGCAGACCAGTCAGAGGAAGAAAAGGGTGGCCGCCAGAAAGACGAGAAGAATGACTCTGCTGAACAGAAAGATTCGGCTCCTGAAGGGGGCGATTAGCAGCACCAGGATCAGCAATAGTCATTCCAAGCAGAGCTGGCTCTCCGAGAATAAACAATACCTGAAGAACCCAAGTACTCGAGTAAGATCATGATTGATAAAGTGTGCCAATAACCTGTAAAGTAAATTCCAAAGTTGAGACGACGTAAAACCCTCCAACTCGACATTACCAACATGCTATATAGGAGATGCAACAAGGCTTGCTGTATGCTGTCAACAGATGCATGCTTCAAACCAATCCCAACATCCACTCCCCCAAGCTTACTGGAACCCTCCCCATCAGACAGACACAGCCCCAGACCTCTGGTGAAGGCTCCACTTCCTCGTAGCCAGAATCTGTCGCTGTCTCGTGCTCATGGTTCGACCGACCCCCCCTTCATAACCATTCTTCATCCCAGAGTCGATGGTCTCCAACTCCGCCAGCTCTTCGGTTGCGCGAGGCCTCTCATCGCGTCTCGCAGACAAGTAGAAGAAGTCCCAGATGAAACTCCGCTCGAGCTGGCGCGGCTTGCCATCAGCCGTCCAGTACCTCTCCTCACTGAGCTCCTGCGACAGATGGCGGCGAAAGTATCTGTCCTGGGTGACCCACCATGCGCGCCAGACAAACAAGATGATCAGAGTCAGGGGGATCGCAGTCGCCCAGTAGTACCAAAAGTTTTCGCCAAAGCGGTTGACTTTGCCTGGTTCCCCTGCACCGCCCGAGCCCTGGCCGTCATTATCCTCCTCGTCTGGGCCGAGCCAGTCAAACATGGACATGCCAAAGAGCGTGCCGAGGAACTCTCCAGGGAGAAAGATGGCGGTGATGACAGCTAGAGCCTTCATGGAGGAGCTGTCGCGAGAGGAAGCTACGGCCATGCGAGCGTTAAGGATGTTGTCCTCCTGGGCCATCTTACTGTAGATCTATAGTCATGTAAGTTGGTGGCTTCTAACACCATTACTTGAGTCACTCACCATATCAATTTGGGCACGGCACCTAGCCTCTGACATACGCCTGTCTGTTTCAAGGCCCATGCAAAGACGCAGCAATCCGTCAAGATATTGTCTAATCTCATGCCAGTGGGATCCCAGCGAGTCACCATCGCTCTCCTCGTCGGGAAATCGAAGACGAGGAAGGTCCTTAGGCGGCAGAACAGGACTGACAGGAGGAGGCCCTCTTTCGAAATCAGCAAAGACGGGGCTTAGCATACTAAGGTCCTGGCCAAACTGGACAGAACTTCCCATGCGCTCGGTGAGTTCGTCGCCAGCAAGAATCAAGACCTTGATGGCGCGCTCCATCCAGCGGATCGTGTCGAGCAGTTTGATGGTGTCCTTGAGAACCTCGTGTGCCCTCTTCATGAGCTTAGTCATGGTCATGGGCCCCCATGCAACTCTGCTGCCGTCCTTGCCATTGCTAAAGGTCCGGCTGAGGCGCCTGTTGGTCGAGTCTTGCAGGTCGAAGCCGGCGATGTTGCTGACGTCGTACTCGAGAGACGCCACGTTGGAGTTGTTCTCAATGACGGCCTCCTCGCACCGCATGAACTGCACCTGGAGCAGCACGACGGGCATGATCAAGGGGTGCGCCCAGTGCGTCTTGCAGGACTCTAGGCGGTGGTCGTACTCGTCGAGATCGTCGAGGTTGTGCCGTCTGGGCTCCCACGACTGGCGGACCAGGATAGTTGCGGTGCGGTCTCGGACGTTGTATGTCATGGAGAGAAAGTCACAGGGTGTTTTGGGCATTTCTGAGAATGCGAGGATGATGCCTAGGGCTCGTCAGTCACCAACTCTCCCAATCTGTAGATCCTCGGATGTCTTACTCAGCTGTGATCTGTCCTTGGACCAGAATCTCGACTCTGTTGTCGTGCGGGTCGAATACTGCAGCGTAGCTGGGTGCAGATTCATAGCTGCGAGGTCATCAACAGTCATGCTGAGGATATCCCGACCACCATCATATATGGTCTTGCGCTTGAAGCAGATGCTGTAATGCTGGGTTAGCAAACATGATCCTTTCTCACACCGCAGTTCATGTCAATACTTACACTCTACGAATCCGTCCCTCCATTCCTGCAGATGGAGCTTCGCCTTCATCTGGCTTGCGGAAATGTCCCTGAGACGATAAGTTAGTTTACAGGTTACAACAGCTTTCCAGAAATGCAACGTACTTCGCGATCCAGCAGAAATCCGTGTCGGAATGCTAGATCAAACAAGGCGGTCCCCGAGGAATCATCGCGCGTAAAGTGATGGGCAATGTGCTCGTCCTCCTCAGCCACGGGGTCCCGCAGAGTCGCCGGGCCGGGTTCGTCGGGCCGCTTATAAACGACATATTCGTCGTACTCAATGTTGGAGGGGGAATCCTCTGCCGTGATCAGAACCTGGCTGGAGCAGACTTTCTGATCATAGTTGAAGAGGTCCAGGCCATGGTGTACCAACCCCATTAAGGCGGTTGAGCGCCGCCGCCGGAAACCGACAGCGTAGTCTTGCGGGACTTGAGAAGAACGGCCACCCTCTTGAACGGGGTGGAGGAGTCTGTAAACATGGGTTTCGAGGCTTTGGTGATGATGGGAAGAAAGGAGAAGGCGGTCGAAACGAATACCCTGTCTCTTTTTGCTTGACGCGAAGGACTCGTTGAGCGGGTCGGTCAGCCTGCTTTTTAACTGTCCTCGAGGCTGGCTCTGCCAAGAAGTTGTCGATCAGCCCGAAACAAGGGTGTCCGGTTGCTCAACCAACTAGCTACCTCGAACGACATCGTAAGCCACAGCAATCGGGCGGAAACGCACTACGCCGTCATCGGGCCCCTTCTCCGCCTCAATTGGGGGTGTTCATGTGAGCATTTCGCTTAGATTGCGGATGCGGCTGTGAAGGCAACACCCCGTAAACC
>JAAGWO010000733.1:0-54874 GCA_013266205.1 Fusarium decemcellulare
CTTCGGGCGCTCAAGGAGATAAGCTCACTATTCTCTTTGCTGGTAAATGATGCGCCACGTCAATGTCACCTGACTACGCGGCGAACAAGGAAACGACATGGCGCGCCCGTGTTGCCACCCCCGCCGCGGATGTTTATATCACAGTCCTGTCTTTAGGATCAAGCCTCTGTTGCGATTGCCACATAAACGACGATCACTGCGCTATGGCGCTATGGATCATCCTAAATTATAACTCTAGGCGACAAGATAACAGTCCAGTGGGAGTTTGTCTTCGAGTGAAAGGATTTGCTCGTGGTAGCTCAGCCTCCGTGCTGAGAAACATTGTTAGGTGTAGCTTTCAGATTGTCTCCGGCTGCGACATCAAACGACGAATCATGCAAAGTTTGCTCTCATTCGCCAGCTGGAAATAGTGCAAAGGTGTGGATCATCACCCTCATCTCACCCATGGGTTGGGTCTGACAGAGGTGTGGGCGCAGATGTCACTTGGACCTTTCTGTAGCTACCCTGTTGACAGGATCTTCGGCATCCCTAATGCATAGGCGATGCATGCTGGTCGGGCGTCATAATGGCTGTCGGTTGGCTTTCCAACTTCCTAAATAATACATGTCACGATTCATTGGATTCAAGGCAGCATCGATTGTCAGCGGCAACTCCACACCCCATACATGAAGGTTTGACGATCGCGATCCATGTCAGCACCAGAGTGTTGGGACGAAGCCAACGTGTCTAGAACATACAAAGGAATTGCCTGTTTTTTCAGTCGTCCTAACGGCTTAAAGTCCTTTTATGGGTAACCCCTGGTAGATAGTAATGAAAAATATCATCATGTTAGTCGTGATCAGTCAATTGCTCCCTCCTCCGTCTTCAAAGCTGCCACTTACCCTGGACATGGACGTGGTTGAATTGTAGCGAAATTAAATGCCTCGGCTGGCGACCTGGGCGAATACCACGCAGTTCCTGCAGATTCAAGCTTGACACGAGCCAATTCGTCTCCAATGCTCCTTCATTTGTCACATGAGACGGATCCATTGCAACGTCTGGGACAAAAGTCTTGGTAGCCCCCGACCATCGGATGATACGGATGCATTGGTCCCCACAACCAAGTCCGGCTCCCCAGTTTCCCCCACTTGTTCCGACACCTCCACTCCCCCGCATCTCCAGGCTCCCGAATTTCTCGGGTTGTGACTGGCCCGGTTTAAATTGCCGCAAGGTTGGGGTGGTCTAAGCGAGGGACTAACTCGGCCGCTTACCGGCAAACGGTCGCACAACCAACCACACGGCAGACGAATTTGACTGACATGATGTCAGACGGCACCTCCGTCAATTAGGCAGCAAAAAAAGTACCCTGCCGGGCAATCCAATCCTGGAACCGGTTGGGGTAGCATTATCAGCATGTTCGGTGTGGCAGACGCGGTGATAAGCTTAAATATAAGCGCCGTCCAGGTCCATTGACCAAGGTTCTCCTCTTTGCCTCGTCTCAGTCTCACAGCACCTCCGCCCGCCGCTTGTGCTTGTTGCTTCATCTTGCAGCTCCTTAACAAAACTCGGCAGCCATGGACAAGGAAATCGGGAACGGCGACCCCGCCCACTATGAGGAGAAGCGGGCTGTGGGCCTGCGCGAGGAGACCGGACTCTCAGAGCATGCCGATCAACCTCATGGCCGTCGCCAGTCTACCGCCCTCAACATCGTCAAGAACCCTCTTCAGGTGCGCCTCAGCTGTTTCTCACGCCTGTCTTAGAGTGCAACGACCGCTGACCATGGTCATTCGTACAGAACAAATCACCCGACGAAGTCGTTGCCGACGCCAAGGTCTATGCCGAGTCCCATGGGCTCTCCGAGCACGCAGATCTCATCGGCCGCGCAGCTCTCGTTGCCCGGGGCACGCACAGTTTTCACGACATCCCCGGCTTGAACGATGAGGAGCGCAACGCCCTTCAGTATGAGAAAGATCACAAGTGGCATGGCCCCAAGATGCTCTGGTACTCAATTGGCCTTTGTGCCGTTGGAGCTGCCACCCAAGGATGGGATCAGACAGGTGCCAACGGCGCCAACTTGTCGTTCCCCAAGGAGTTTGGTATCGATGGAGAGGGACGAGACGAGTGGATTGTGGGCATCATCAACTCGATCATCTTCCTGACTGCAGGTCTCATGTGAGTTACGGCGTCTCAAGTCACGACGCGTCCTAACGGCTTCTTTTAGTGGTGCCTTCATTGTCGATCCTCTCAACCATTATTTCGGTCGACGCGGTGAAATTTTCATCACGGGCTGCTGCTTGGTCGCAACACCCATCGGTTCAGCCTTCGCCAAGTCCTGGCAGGGCCTCTTTGCAGCCCGCTTTGTTATGGGCATTGGAATTGGAGCCAAGAACGCCACTGTCCCTATCTATTCTGCTGAAATGGCCCCGGCCCGCATTCGAGGTGCTCTTGTCATGTTCTGGCAGCTCTGGGTCACCGCCGGTACGTCTCGGCGCTCTCTGTCGCCGGTAATTTCATTCCGGGCGAAACTTGGCTAACCAGTCCTATCAGGCATCTTCCTCGGTTTCTGCGCCAATGTCATCGTCAAGGATGTCGGCGACATCGCGTGGCGTCTTGAACTCGGCTCTGCCTTCATCCCTGCCTTCGTCCTCTCTGCCGGCATTTACTTCTGTCCCGAATCTCCTCGTTGGCTCATGAAACACGGCCGACACGACGAAGCATTCAAGTCCATGTGCAAACTTCGTGCGCACCCCATCATCGGCGCACGTGATTACTACTATTCATATGTCATTTACCAAGAAGAGCTCAAGGAGGCAAGAGGCGCCGGGTATTTCCAACGTCTCTGGGATTGCTTCAAGGTGCCACGCATCAGGAGAGCAAACTATGGAGCCTCAACTGTCATGTTGGCCCAGCAAATGTGCGGAATTAACAGTGAGTTGCCCATAATACACCAGCTCACCAGAGTTGACGCTAACACCAACTTTCAGTCATTTCGTTTTACAGCTCATCTATCTTCCGGAACGCGGGTTATTCCCAGGACCAGGCATTGTTCGCATCCTTGGGCTATGGCGCCATTCAGGTCGTTTTTACAATCCCTACGCTGTTTCTGATCGATACGAAGGGCCGAAGAACCTTGACCCTGGCTGTAAGTTTTTGCCCTCCCTATATGACCCTGTCGGACACGATGCTGATTCGTCATCGACCTAGACCTTCCCCTTCATGTGTATTTTCCTCCTGGCTGGTGGTCTCTCTCTCTTGACTCCAGACTCTGCTAGTCAAGGCGCCCAGATCGGACCTGTCGTTCTGTAAGTTCATATTGAGTATACCTCTTCTTCGCAGTTATGCTAACATGCAGCAGATTTGTGTACCTCTTCACTATCATGTACTGCCTTGGCGAAGGACCTGTTGCCTTCCAGTATTCGGCAGAGGTCTTCCCTACCATTCAGCGTGAGCAGGGAATGGCCTGGGCTGTCTGCATCAACAACACCTTCGCTGGTGTCCTTGGCTTGACCTTCCCTCGCATGCAAACAGTCATGACTCCAACCGGAGCCTTTGGCTTCTACGCTGGCCTCAATCTGATAGCCTGGGGTATGATCTTCTGCTTCGTCCGCGAGACTAAACAGATGACTCTGGAAGAATTGGACCAGGTCTTTTCTGTCCCAACCAAGAGCTTCATCTCGTACGAGTTGAGAGTGTGGTTGCCCTACTTTATCAAGCGTCACATTTTCCGGCAGAAGATTGTGAAGCCTGCCCCGATTATCGAGAAGGGCGACACTACTCCCGCATAGATAACTCATGGGCTCTACATCCAGTGTTATTTATCTACTTATGTGACTCACCGAGAGCCACTTCAAGTACAGCACAATGCTCAAGATACCACAACTATAGGTCTCACTAGATATTCAATCTAAACTCTGTGTGCTCCATTGCTTTAAGTCTGCTGTGATCTGTCTAAGGGGGTGAGATTGAACGCTGCATATTAATCATGACAAGACAAGTGTAGTCGAATAGTTCTCTCCTTTGTGTAAGATGTAACCCAATGGCCCAGAGACATGTCGACCATAGCAAACTATCACTGCTCTCCGTAAACATCCAAAGCTCTACAAGTAGATGATGTGCTGGTCCAATGCGAGGTAGATATTCGACAAGGCAGGCGTTTCGGCGCAGCACCAGCTAGTCAAACTTTTCCGGACGGCGAGTACCAAACCAATGAGGTTTGAACAAAAATATGAAAACTCGCCACACGAAGAACGCGCCCATTGGTATCATGGCAGATCTGAAGATTTTGCCTTCGTTGAGACTGGCAGTATCTCTAGGGCTAAAGAACTTTCACGCAAAAAAGCTTATCCATCCCACTTCTAACACCATCAACTCACGGTAGATACACTTCCGGCGCTCGACGGCTTCGGGGCCAGCCAAGAGCAGACTCAAGGTCGCGGGAATCAGTCTGAAAACCGTTCAATTGGCACATGACATTCGCCAATTGAGAGACCTGACCCGGCGCTATGGAGCCATCAGCAACGTTCGAGTTTTAGAATTGTTCCTAGAGGGTGGTTGCAGGTTATAATATCATGGGGATGAATACAAAAAAGTTCAAAAGGCCCTCAAAAGCGCATGCCAATTGAACAGGTCTGCCGGCGGATGATGACGTGATTTGTGAAGATGGCATTTTGAGTCCTTGTATTATCGATTTCTTGGATCGCAAGTACGGTTGGAAAGGGCTACAGAGTAGAATGAGGATGGTTGTGGTACCTAGGTAAAGAAGATGCTAGGGTCGTTGGGAAAGGTGTAATCGCCTGACCCGGTGCTTGGGTTCCGGAGGTATCCTCCGGCGATTTACCTACGCAGTATTACACTGTGGTAAACAAGGCGCAAGCAAAGTTTCCAACCCGCCGCCCCGCGTCAGTACCTGCATTCCAACAGCCCATTCCCAGCCACGTGTCTCCAGAGAGACTTCCTAGCTCCAAGTCCCTTCGTGGAGTTCTAGTTTAGATCAGGGCAACACACTTCTTGGCACTTGTGGCGTAACTGAAACTAAAGCCCGTGTCTAAGTGGTTCACAAACGAAGCCACGATGCTCTAGCAAGCTGACCGCCAGTCCGGCCCTTTTCTTTAGGTGATATTGGGAGTCGTTATCTACAGTGGCTTGAGTGGCTGGTTAATCACGAGCCATTCGGATCACGTTGTACCTGCAGCTGCCCCGTCTCGAGATCGGGGCGGACTAGCTGGTCTAGAACTCTTCTTAGAGTTTCCACACAGCAGCCTCAATCATTCGACTGCAAGACATCGTTCACGTCGGGGCTAGTCTCTCTCATGACCTACTGGCAGTTGCTTTTTTTCAAGTCGATATGATAGCGTATAACCACCCATGGCTGATGAGATATCTATAAATTGGCCCAAGGTTCGTAGAGTAGGTGACAAACACCATCCTGTCCACATCTCAATCTGCCCCGTCACCAACCATCATTCAATCTACTACCACATTCTTTCTCACTTTTCTCGCTCAACATGTCGTTGAACAGTCCCGTGGCCCTCTCCAGATTCGTCGGAGGCATCAACCTGTATGCCGGCACAACTCCCATCTCAGTCGTCTTCAGAGATACCCTCTACCTCTTCTATGCCGGATCCGGCGCCGATGGTGTGTGGTGCACATCTACCCAGGATGGCAGGACTTGGACATAAGTCTACAATCTCAACAATAAAGGTGCACAGACACTCGGTATAGCCCAAGGCACATCCCCTGCTGTTGCTGTCTACAAAGACACCCTGTACCTCTTCTACAATGGGGCTGGAGGGGATGCTACGTACGTAACAACCTTTAACGGGTTGGTCTGGACTCCTGTTTCCAAGTACGATCGTACCAACACGGCTTCCGCATTCCTTCCAAATACCTCACCCACCGTCGCTGTGTACCGAAATAGATTATATCTATTCTACTGTGCTACTGTCCCGCAAGCGCCAGGCTCTTCCCAGACCGTTTCAGGAATCGTGTGGGACTATTATGATGGATCCCAGTGGAATGGCGAGAGCCGCGATGGCAATAATAACTATATTGCCGACACGCAGCTCCAGGGTGCTCAAGTTGCCGCCAAGACAAGTCCAAGCGTTGTTGTCTGTAACGATGCTCTGTACGTCTTCTTCAACGGTGACGGGATGGATGCTACTTACGTTGGCAAGTTGGTGGGAGACTCCTGGGTGTCCATGGTCCCTGTGCTAAAGAAGAAGGGAAGTCTGGGGACTATCTTCCTGCCCAAGACGAGCCCAAACGCACTGGTGCTGCTCGACCCGTACGTGATCCGCCTGCATTGGGTTGACAACGCCACCAAGGCAATCTTTTACTCCGATTATCGGCCTGATGGAAACAGCTGGACGCCTCGGAGAAAGCTGAGCTGCAACGGAAACATTCCGCGTCTGGCTGCAG
The DNA here is from genome assembly GCA_013266205.1 of Fusarium decemcellulare. Classification (NCBI taxonomy): domain Eukaryota; kingdom Fungi; phylum Ascomycota; class Sordariomycetes; order Hypocreales; family Nectriaceae; genus Fusarium; species Fusarium decemcellulare. Next base: position 6,397 of record JAAGWO010000733.1, read on the forward strand.
ATACGAATCTCAACACGGTCCAGTTTCAGGGCAAGTCATACGCCTTCTGGGCTAGGACCGATGCAGGAATCAACTTCGCGGCCGGGTTTGTGTGGCAGATCAGCACAGACTGGCTCCGACCTGTTACATCTATGGGAGCGCACGATAGCTTTACCATGACTACCGACGAAGACGACTTGGTATCCCTCCTGCGCGAGACGCTAGGACACGGCGCCGATACTGGTACATTCGCTACCCAATATCCAGTTCCAAAGAACGACGTGTCAGACTTTGTCCGGGGTGCGAGCAATGTAATCTCAGACACGATCGACGCCAAAACGGCAACTAAGTATTCTATCACGACGTCTCTGGTCGCAAACAGTTTGCTGCTGTCTTATCTCACTGTTTTAGAACTCGGGACACAAGACGCAACTGTCCGATTTTATTATGTCAAGTAACACTTTAGAATGAGCCTGGAATTTTGAATATTCTTTATTCTGTGTTTCTTTTACCATCTTTTCTATTTGTTATTTATGATTTTGTATTTAAGCTAAACTTGACGACCTTTGATCCAAGCCTTACGCGTTCCTTGATCGATTCTCCGGGGGTGCTTGCCATGAATTCATCAAGTCATCCATAGTAAAGCTCTGACTTCGAGGGCTCGGAAGCGGGAGTGAACACCGCCTTATCGATGGAAAGGATTGTTTGTAGCCGAAGATTGACTGTGCGCTCAAGACTGCGGTATTTAAGGAGCGTATAAAATTATAAAGTGAAGAATGACTGGGTCTAATATAGTTCTCCCAAATTAGTTCCCACCACTAAGAACCACTATATCCAATTCTTCTCCCGAGATATCCAGCTCCAGTTCAAAGCTCAAGGACTGAGTGCTCACAACACAAGTTTCGATAAGATTCCCATTCCTATAGACGGCGTAACGGCCCTCCTTCAAGCCACAAATCGAGAGTGGTACCCTGGCAGCTCGTTAGCAAGAACTGTCTTAAGTGATAGTGTCATGGGGCTGTACTAACTGCTTTGTGTCGCTATTCCAGGTCCGCATGGTAATCGCAAGGGCGCTGAGCTCCTCATCCCAAGCTGCACGCAAGAAATCCACGTCGGACGAAAAGTCAATACCCTCGATATACGGGGTGTTGGCAAAGTGTTCATCCCCCCAAGGGTTCTCATACATGTTGCGTTGCCCGTCAAAGACGTTGAGTCGGCTGTAGCCGATAGCTGCGTTCCCGGTGAAAGCGTCGACCGTTGGATTCGTGCGATTTGTCTCAGACTCCTGAGGCTTATAGAACAGGCCACCTCGGAGCCAAGTTGGATTGAACGCTCCGTCCGCGTGCGCCAGCAACCCAGCCAAAGTGTCTTGGTCCCCAACCTCGCTAACCCACTGCATGACATAGCCGAAAACGGGGGTCTTGAAGGGCAACCTGAACTCCTTGGGCCACTCCTTGGACGAAACTATCTCCTCTGCTCTACGATACGTGACTGGATCCATGGGCTTCATACCCTCTTGCTCAACAAGATCTCGAATCTGCATGGCAACTCTAGTATCGCTCACCACAACCTCGCGATCATTCGGCTTCGCGAGGAAGCCAATGGCTTGCTTCCAGGACTCGTGGCCTACTGAAGGATTCCACGCGTTCATATAGGCCGCACTCCTTTTTAAGCTCAAGTTAAAAGGCCAAGTTACTTATTCGTGGCAAGTGCTGCTTACCATGCGGTATTTCCAATGTCTCTTGAGGGTTTCTTTTTATCTTGCTTCGGATAGTACCATGAGATAAAGAGACCATTCTCCTGGCGCATGCCTTTTGCTTTCCATGCTGCCTGATACTTTCCGAGCACTCCTTCGGAAATATTCGTCTTGTCTCGGATGTCGTTATACCGAAGCGCCACTAGCTGTCCCTATGTCAGTAGCTCATCACATACGCTGTGACAGCAGAACTTGTACATACCGGGAACTGGTTGCAAACGATGAAAATGTTATTTGGCTCGCAGCACACACCGAGCCATTTTTCACGCTCCATCTCCCTCAGGATGGCGGCTTGCAAGGACTGGCGAGTATAGGAGAACCTCTCGGGCCGCATTCCCCAGAATATCGGATTCCAGTAGAACTCGAGAGCCCCTTCCTTGTTAAACCGATCGTCATCAAACAGCATCGTGTAAAGAGACACCATCAAGAGCAGATGACCAGAGTACTATATATATCAGTGTACAACACTATTTTGAGATGATTCAGCCTAAACCAACCATGATGTTTTCCTTGACAATAGGGTCCGCCCAAGGCTTCCTTAGTTCCTTAATGTCTGGGTCCCCAAGGATACCACTATGACTCGTCAAGAACCAGTAGCCCCAGACATCCCGCAGCAACATCTTGTGAATGAGATTCAGCATCAGATTGCGGAAAGCAGATCTCAAAATAGGCAAACGATGGTAATGTGCTGTAGCAGCTGCGTAAGTCATTATGGCGAGCTGATAACGGTACGCATCAAGCCACTCTTGGCCTGCGTCCTGCGAACCCATGTGCTGCCACTCGCCATCTCGCTGGCTTGAGAGATTGTGGAAATGTCGCAAGTGTCCAGCTTGCTCGCGAGAAAGCTTGGGGAAAGCGGCAAGAAAGTCATCGCCCAGCTTCGTAGGGAAACCATGATCGTCAACCACAGATCCAGAGCCGAGGAGTGGGAATCTTGAGCCGGCTCGAGTTCTGGATAGACCAAATCAGCTATGTACCTTGATAAAGGTGGCTGTTGGGTGTAGCTTAGAAATAAAGCTCTCACGTAGTAACTATAGACATGCTTGAGGCTATTTCAGATTAAAACTTGGAGAACTTAAGGATATGTGAGCATTGCGTTGAAAGGGAGATGGTAGACTGGTATCAAGGAACAGGCTGGTGCTTCATGTAATATATGCCTCCAACCATCCCCTTGAGTGTGACCCGTTCTACCTTTGATTGGCTCACTCTAACCGCCCTCAGTATTACGTTAGCCCGTTCCCGTATTCGATCAGCCCCATCCCTCTATTCGGCCTAGCTGAAATGTTCAATGACGTGAGCCATTCTCATTCAGGGCAGATGCTGCGCCGGGATTCTCCCAACCCCGGACTCCATTTCCGTTCAAGAATTCTGTCACTTTCCGTCTTGATTCTGTCCTCTGGCATCACGACCGCAGAGTATGAACCGATATACCAGCTCCCTTCACAGCCCTTTCTATGTCCTCTGCCATGATTCAAGGTTGGACGGGTGAAAGCTAACAAGGAACCAAGGGGGGTCAAAGTATCACTGTCTGGCCTCGCAGCCACTCGTCGAAGGGAACTGTTGTCCTTCACACTTCTAAAGAAGAACTAGGGACCGGTCTGACTCTATCCTTTGGATTGTGGCAATGGGAGGAGGCTGGGTTCGTTGGGATGCCGAGGCACAATTCTAGGTTGACAGGTCCGTCAATCATCTTGAGAGTTTCGTGCCAAATCTCTTTGGATGAGCCTGTTGTCAGTTCAACGGTATTCCTTAGTGCTACTTCTGCTACATTATCGTACTAATATAGTGTCCATTAGGTGAATGACTAGGGCGGGCCGCTTGCCTTGGGTCTGCAGAGAAGGGCCAGGACATGGTAATCTCCATGAAGCCTTGTCCCCTCATGGAGCGTTGCTTAGGAGGGCCAGACTCGTTCTAGCTACCTTCAACGGGCCGCTGGGTCACTAGGAAATTCCGTGGCCGGGATTCGTGGCTACATTCCACGAAGTCCGTGCCCTCATCCGACAATCCCGTGGCACTTGGAGGGGAAGCCTAGGCAGCTCTTTACTCCCGGGTCTCAAGCCATCCGAGGGTCTCGGCCGTGATGTACTAGAACGTTCGGGTGTAGACAGCGCGGGGTTACATATTCACGGCAAGGAATATCGAGCCGAGGTCCATACGTCTGTTCCATGGTACGAGCCAGCGTCATAGGAACCATGATTCTTCGTCCCTGTCTTAATCCAGCAACTGAGGAGGACCCAAGAAAGTCCTTTTATATGTGGGTGGGAACCCAAGAGCGCGCAATGTCGGCCCAGTATCCATTTGCCGAGACAAAGTCTGCTAATGGCACACTCGATGGTGGCATAACGAGGGTCGGGCTTGTGCATCTTCACCCTGAGTACCAACAACCTGATGTTTGATAGGCACTCAAACAATTCCAGTTTCACTTTTCTGGCCCGATGTCTTCACATTTGCGCGGATCGTTACGATTTCCAAAGTTATCATACCCCGGTCTCAGAGTGGTGTTCAGTTACAAATTCTCTCTTACTCCCATCTTTCTGTGCCCCTCGATTACACCTCGGCCTAACTTAACTAACTGTGTGCTGTTTCAACTTGGCTTCAAAATCTAGAGCTTATGATGAGCTATCTCCAGCAGGTATTATATTGAAGGAACCCGATCGGTCCAGCAGCTTTATTTTTCTACCCTAGGGCTCGGTCTCAATGCCAATTCCACGCTACCTGGCCCTTAGACTACATATTTAGAGACTCCATGTTGCTCCATTGTTCAGATATCGAAGCTCAGCAGTCTATCATACATTTACTACACCGACATCGCGCCGTCGAAGCTTTTTGCACCCTCGATGGGAGCTAGCCAGCCATATCTGCCCTTGCAATAAATTTCGACCACTGGCTTGTATTTGGTGTCATTCAGGGTTAAGTCGTCCAGGGAACCCGCCTTTACAAATACTAGCGGTGGCGCTGCTTTGCTAACAACATAAATGAGAGCGCCACATTCCGAACAGAAGTGGTCGGCAGTATCCTGGCCAGAGTCACCCTTGCGGTTGAAGGTCTTGGGGGTTCCCTGTAGAAGGTGAAAGTCCTGTGCAAGTACCAAGAGGCTCGTCGAATATGCTGAGCTGGTAGAGCGCCGGCATGCAGTGCAGTGGCATGTTGCCTAGAATCAGGACCGAGGAGCAGCGTCAGCACGGGTACTGCAATAGACCTACGCTATCATCACTCAGAGAGCGCCTGGCTCTCCAAGCTGGGCTTACAAGAAAAGGAGAAACTAGGGTGCATACAACGGTGACAGGCTCGCCGTCAAAGGAGTATCTCAAATTGCCGCAGGAGCATCCCCCAGTAGTTTGAGAGCCCATTTCAGCCCGGTTTTCGAGTTCAGCTCCAGTAGTGAGAGAGAAGGGCATGGAAGTTGAGGTTAGAAGTGAAGGAGTAAATGAGGAGGAGAAATAAAAGTGTCTTCTAAATACTCATCAGTGGGACGCCCAAGGAGGGGAGGCACTGGGGTTGGGTGGGTTTATTGCGAGGTCGAGTGGGCTCAATCCCGAAACTAGGGTGGCATGGACTTGGTACAGTTCCAGGGTTGACCAATAAGGCGTCCGTATCGCGACCTATGCACCCGCCTTGCCAGGTCAAAGGTACAAATGGAAAGTTCGTTGTTCAGTCGCGGACAGCAGACAGGCAGCTTGTCTTTCTTCTGTCGCCGTTCACTGCCAGTTATCAACTGCCAACGCTGAGTGAAATAACCATGCGCGCAATAGAGTATAGTTCCACGAAGCCGAACCTCACCTTCATTTCCTCTCGGATACCCCAACCAAGCCATGGCATTTCGGATCGCAGTGCATTCACTAGCCACCATGTTGATTAAGTAAGCCTCGGCGGGATCCTCTCCGCAATCATATGACGACTTTGCTTTGCGGCACCACCCACAGCGCGGAGTCCATCCTAAACCAACTGCCCACCCATGTTCCTGCTATGTCTTCTGCCTCCACCGTCCCCGGCACCCTGCGAAAGCACTATTGTGCCTATTGCAGTAGAGGTTACTCATCGAGCAGCCACTTGCGCCGGCACGAGTTAACACGTAAGTCATCGCTCTCCACCGCGGCCGGATTTCAAACTCCACTCCGATGCTCTAATTTTGACTGCTTTCCTGGCCCACAGATACAAACCCTGCCGCTTTCGTCTGTCCCAGCTGCAGTCGCTGCTTCTCAAGAGCGTAGGTACCGATCCAGCTACAGTCCTTGATTTCGTATCTGCATTTGCTGAGACAAAGAGCTAATAGGGACTTGGCCCGTCGACATGTCAAAAAGTGCGTCAGCGACAGCCAAGCCGTGATTGAGTTTCCAAAATCTAGACGCGGCAAGCAGCGCAGGTCCTGCGATAGATGCTCCCAGCGCAAGGTATCATGCGATGCTGCCGTTCCATGCGCCCGTTGTAGCTCTGCTGAACTCGAGTGTACGTTTTACCGGCTGGGGGCCACCTTGCCCTCAGCCCCTGTTTCCCCATCGAACCCAACCTTTCTGCCAACACTCAGTTGTGATAGCATCAATGATCACAGCCAACGTCAGACTAAAAAACGAGCCAAGACTGGTTCTCGTTACCAAGAAACAAGGGTTCCTGTTGATTTTCTCCTAAAATTCACGGACTCTTCTCCATACGGGCCCTCCGCGGCCGCCATTATTGAGTTTACTTTTGATCAGTTCGGCTCCCAAGATGGGACAGCCGGCATCCTCATTGAGCCATTCTCTTCCAAGGAGGATCTTGCTCCAACAGATGGGCTGCTGTGCGGTCAAGCAGATGATTTTCCGAGCCTGTTCGAAACAGTGTCTTGTGACTTTGGCGTTGACATCAGTTCCCCATGCCAAACCCTTTCGCGGTCAAACCAACCTGTGCTGGCCCAAAGAGCCAGTGAGATGGTCATTCAGTTGTCCATGACTTATGGCCTCGTCATGCAGGAAGATCCAGTCTCTCGGGTCAAATTTGACATTGTGGCTGCCCGGTCACTGTTTACCGAGATCAATTTGAGACAGTTCGTGAGGGCATACTTCCACCAAATACATTGGTATAACCCTATAATTCACCGAGGGACCTTTGACATCGAAACAGTGTCGCTGCCCCTTCTTATATCCATTTTCCTCTTTGGGACACTTTGCTGCCCTTCCCACGATACTGCCTTATCGGCTCGCGATTTCTTCGATATCGCCGAAGAGTTTATCTTCCGCCACCCTACCTTCAGGCGACTTCTAGAGGACCGCAGCCCCAGAGGCAACACGGTCGAAGACATTCAGCTTTTGCAAGCTGCATACACGATCGAAATTGTTCAGAACGGAAGCAACGATACCAACACTCGGAGGCGGCTCCGCCTGGTAAGACATCCGTCACTTGTCGCTGCTATGCGCATATCGGGTCTCTTCGGGGCCAAACGCAAGAGTTCGCCTCAACTCAGCATGTATGCCGTCTCTGACTGGCAAGCATTTGTTCTGGATGAAACGCGAGTGAGGTAGGTGTTCGAGAAGGCTACCGTGGGATAAAGTAAACTGACAGACTGGAGATTGGCGTCCTGGGTCTTTTTGGGGGATAGTCTCTTTGCTGTCCTTTTCAATAAGCCCCCAGACGTTGCGTTGTCCGAGATGACCGGGGACCTTCCGTGTGAGGAAGAATTATTTGAGGCAGAAACGGCTTTTAAGTTTGCGAGGTTAGCGTCTGAACCAAATTGCATGCCTCTGTGCCCTCAAACTCTGTTCGAGGCTGTGTCGTCCTTCGCAGCCGATACTCAGTGTCAAACAAAGTCAGGCTCTTACTATTCAACATCCCAATTGTTATTCTGTATCATCGGTAAGAACTCGCTTACCCCCTCCACAACTTCGAGACCAATCTAACGTACGTGGAGCCTTGCAGTCGGTGGCCATGGCTGCGAGATCTGGCCCACTGGCTCAAGCGACAGCTGAAACAATTTTCCACGCAACAAGTCGATGGAAAGTTCAATGGGATGATATGATTACCAGAGACTCCTCAGGCAAATTAGAGCCCACGGGCTTCGCCGCCCACGCTGTCGAACTCTGGTGGTTGACGAGAGCGATTGTTAAAATTAGCCATTCACAGGGCTCACTTTGTCGATACCAACAGTTTGTACCGACGGACTCGATCAAGGATCTACACAACTTTATTCAGGGACACATAGACTAGCATCCGAGGGTATCTAGGGTCTAGAAGGCCGAAATAGCATCTTCTAATTGGGGTGTTCCTGTCTATGAACTACTCTCGCTAACACAGCCGGCGCCCTACGGCTGATCAATCTACTTCGAGGCGCCATTCGTGGTCTCAGAATCTACCACCCGTACGCCATATTACCGCTTCTAGTTTTGCGCCTGGGGCGGCCTGACTGAGTGAACTGAGTCTAAAGTCGCGCCGAGGCGAACATAGCCGGATGACTTGCTTTGATCAACCCGTACCAGAAAACACGTGCCAAGCTCCGTTCAAGCTGTATATTGCTAGCTTACATTGAAGAGCACGGCTGTGGAATGGTCTTCTTGAATCAGAAATGCTGGATGCAATGCTTAGCCTGTTGCTCCCAGTGGCGAGACGCGTCTGCGAGCAGATGGAACACCCCAGAGTGGACTAAGAGTTATGTTTGAGATATGATCGAAGTAAAAATGTGTCCACTTGTGGTTAGGCCAGTTCTTCTCTCTAGGTAGAGAACAGGCCCTCTCCTCCCAGGAGCTGTTTTAGAATTTGAACAGAGGCTTCAGGCTCTACATAAAGTGTAAGCATCAAACCGCATAAGTTAGTAGAGTCACTTACGGTACCACCACACGTTGTGGCCACCCTCATAGATACGGGCGTAGTGAAGGTTACCGACGGACTTGAAAGTGCCCTTCTCAACTGTCTCGACGGTGTATGGTTGGAGTTCTTGTTGAGAGAATGCCTTTTTCTGGGGCCAGTCCACTGCATTAGCAACTCTCAAAGTGCCGAGCCAGTTGCACACATAGTCTGAGTCCCCAGACCAGATAACGACTTGGACGCCGGCTTGAACAACACGTGAAAGTTCCTGGAGAAATGATTTGGCATCCATCCCAAGGTTAGCATCCTTTGCGGTCAGACGGCTACATAGATCGAAAAAGCTTACCATCACCGGAATAGACTATATCCATCGCACCACCACTGTCCGTGAAGTTGACCTTAGCACCAATCGCCTTTTGCACATCAGCTCTTTGCAGATACTCGATGTGATTTGTGGGAGGTCGAAGACCGCCAGCACGAATGTCTGCCATGACGAAATCTGGGTACTTTTCGACAGCGGATCTTATGATGGACTGTTCTGGGCCATTTAGATAACTTAAATAGGCAGCAAAACAGTCTTCCTTGGTACCAGTCTCGTCACACTTGTCCAGGCTGGGTATAGCTTTAGCCTTGTATGTTTCCAAGAGATCCTGGTACAGAGATTCGTTGATGAGCGATCTGTACGAGTTGCTGCGGGCGAAATCGAGATTGGCCTTTTCCTGTATCCTGGCATCAAACCAGGCGTTGCTTGCACTTAGTGCGACAACATTGATGCTCCTGCCCTCGGAGTTCCCCTTCTCAATCTCTTCATTCTTGTCGAGTATGTAGTTAACGATCTCAGGGCCCGTGTGTCCGCCATATGATTCCGAAAAGACGGCTAGGTCGTTGTTCTCGTACTCAGGAAATGCATCAAACCAAGCCTGGAAAAACTGCCACACATAGGGTGAGCAGTCCTTTGTGGAATTGACCTTGCCACCGCTACCAAATGAGAAGCCAGTGCCAATTGGCTGGTCAATGTAGAGCACGTTTGCATAAGAGTTGATACTGTGATCTCTTAAAATAGGCTCGGTGCTGTTTGCCAGGATTTCACAGGGACCGTTTTGGGTGAACATTCCGTAGAGCGCCGAGTTGCCGGGGCCACCGCCGAACCAGCTCACAAGAGGCGCCGTCTTGGGGTTCTCGCGGGACTCGAAGAACCAGAACCACATATTTGCATCTTCGCCGACAGAGATGTAGCCCGAATACTGGTCAACCCCGGGCGTTGTCTCGCAGATACCGGAATTTTTGACAAAAGAGAGCTTGGACCCTGTCGCAGCATGACGAATGACGTTGTAGACAACCCCATCGTGTTCTTCGGTTGACCGTTCGTCAAGGGGTATAGCAGCAGCCGTTACCGCTAGACCAATAGTCCATAAAGACTTCCTGAGTGAGAATACCATGACTTCTGGGTTCGGGCTGGGTGTGCACTGAACACAATGGCAGGTGTTGTTGTCGCAGTCGTCCCTTAAGAAGCTAGCTAAACTCATCCCCTATCCCTTCGCAGAGAGCTTGTGCTCGTCACTGCCACAGTTCGCTTATTCAGAAAGACCTGAGACCGGATCAACTGGAACAGAATAGTGGATCATTATTGAGCGAAGGATCTTGGCCTAGCTTATTTGGGCAGTGGTAAAGATGATCTGTATCTTACGTCCTGAAGCGACCGCGCGCGTAGATCTCAGAACCCGAGATAGCGGTTGATCTTCCGCTTCATCCTCCTTCCGCTTCTCATGCGCTTTCTCATAGCAAAACGTACTTTGAACGCGCGTCTTGTTCAAGTTCGTTGACTCTGCCATGCCTCCGCCAAGCTTTAATTTTCCCGCTTGGATCGGCAAATAGCTCGGCATGTTCACTGTGAATGTAACTCTACAGTTTTCTTGAGGCTGCGCAAAATTATTCCATTTCTCTTATGCCCAACCAGGCACTCTGTTGGTACATTCGCTGTGCCAGGTTCATCTTGGGCTTCGCTTGTTTTGCAAGTGGCTTGGATGTCTTTTATATCGCGCGTGTCTGGGGAACAGTCCAACAGTCTTAACTGCTGGTAGGATTAGCAATGAAATCCCTGTTTCAGGCACTCGAAGGGTACTGTTTGGATTTATGTACTCCACTTGGACTACTAACTGTGTTGCTCCTATCGTCACACTTGGCGAGGAACATACATTTGTAAGTACTTATCAGCAGCTCGAGAATGGCCATTCCAAACTAATAATGTAGGTTTTGAGACCAAGATGTAGTAGATTAGGAACATGATTTCGAAAATATTGTGCACAGTATTTAAATTATGAAGCAGAGAGCGACCGATCTCCTTGTCTGCATCCAGTGATGAGTGATACTCATCACACCCAGGCAGTACCATAGCTGGAAGTGTATCGTGCCAAACCCATACATTAGACTTGTACGTTACCGCATCTGTCGTCCAGATTAAGAGGTCGACGGCTTAAGGAACAGAAGAGCTGGGCTAGCTACTAAAGGGATTATTGCCAAGCGAAATAGGGGTTACGAGTTGCTTCACATTGTGACGCACATAGGCTTCAATGAATCTTGGCCCAATATCACCAAAAGCTATGTATAGCGCAACAGGGGTAGACTTCAGTTTTCCTAATCCAAGGGCTTCTGTAAGAAATACTAGCCAGATGTGTAGTTGAGCTTCTTGGGACGAGTCACAAGCACAATAGCCATCAGAACAGGCGAATAACACGCAGTGGCGGAAGATAAGAGGAGAAGCAGCTACTGGTTTAGTTTGGTGCCCAAGCCTCCAGCTGAACTGATGTTTAGATGCCGATGCTTAATCGATGTTCATCATTTGCTATCAATATATTCGTCACATTTCTTTGCCAGCGTCCTCGAATAACCCAGACTATGAAAATCTCGTCTCCGCCTTTAATGGTTGGGTTTCAATTGGACCTTGCGGATGGACCGAATACCGCTCAACGGGTTCTGCGTCAATATTGTGGCCGACTCGATTATAGCGACGTTGTCGGCGGGTCATCACCCCGTGGAATATCAAAAACATCGTTGAAAATAACCTTCATTTAGTTAGTGCTGCCTGGTCTCAGTGTTCTAGACGATGACTCACACTTGAATGACGCCGAGGCCACAAGCAGCAGCGAATATATATCCGTAGAAACTGGCAATGCCAGAGAGGCCATCAGGGCAGTCGTGGCGGTCACAGTAGTCAGAGCTCCCGGTCCACAGGAAGGACGTCTGGCCCGCGATAACGCCTATCGAAATAATCCAGAGAACAAACAAAACTATATCGAGTACCACGCCAGCCCAGAAATTATAAAGATGGGTATAAGAGGCGTGGGCCATGATCATCCACAAGGAAACAAGGAGAGTGGCGCTGCCCTGTTTACGTTGAGAAATAACCATCAGTACATGTCTCTGAGTCTCATCTTTGACGATAGTTCTTTCTGTCATCAAGGTGTGATGGGAGTGCCGCGATAACTTACAGTGATGATCATGATGATATTGCCAGGGAAAATCAGGATAGGGACTGTGAAGGCAACAACGACGATAACAATGACGCTGATAAGAGCCTGGAATGTTCGAAGAACCGTGAGCCCAGTGGGGTATTCGAGGACATCTGGGCGGCGGCTGGCCATTTTGACGGATGGCAACGCTCTGGGATTCCGCCCGGTTCTTGTACAATTGTTAGTCAGAAGTTTCCCGAACCCTGTGCCACACGACGAAGCCTTCAACAAACGACACGTAGATTGGTCAGTCAACTGTGAAACGGTAAACTCGCTCAAAGTCAAGCGGCAACGCATAGATCTTTAAATCTTTGCTACTACAGCAGGTAAGCCGCGGCGAATGCCAATTACGGCTACACACTAAAGTCCTTTGGGCGGTGCTAGGGCTGTGAGTGAGGCTGGGGCAGGACCCTGGTGACCGTAAGCACAAGCATCAATAGCATGGTCTACCACGTAATCAGAATTTCCACCGATTGCTTCTGACCACTGAGCTGGAATGCAATACTCTGCTATGAGGAAAAGACGATTGATCTTGCTTGAGGAGGTTTTACTTTATGGTAGGGGTTACTCGATCCATCGTCTTGTCCTTCAGCCAGAGCTCTCATCTCTTGACCAAGGAGGGATGCTTGGCGTCAAGTAGACTAAAAATATCCATAACGCCAAGTTGAGTCAGGATTCCTTCAGACCAAACTCAGTGGAGCCAACAGCACAACCGAGCGTGCTACCGGAGGCTTAGGATGAACTCGCAAATTAGCGCGAGATAACGCCAAGAAGGATTGACCGCCCATCCCCTGTGGCATGACTGTAAATGTCTCCGAGGGCGCTTGATTGGTGTTTTGCCGAGTGCCCCTTCATCACAGTTCGACCTCGGCGCGTTCCTAATTCAGCCTTACACCGCCGACCAGGGTACGCGTCGACGCGTTCTGCATGTTCAAGCCAGTGCGAGGTCTAAGCCCGACGGGGTCGTGTTTGAACCTATGAGAGTCTTTTGTAAATGCTGAGTCATTAGAAGACTCTTTCTGATTGGAGGATTCTTCGCAGAACGGGCATAAATACCACGCATTTAGCTTCGCACCTCAAGGGATGATGGTTTCCCAACTCATAGAGCTTCAATAATACCGACAGTCTCTATAGTTGGAAAAAGGGACATCCGGATATTATGTAGTCACAACTCTCAACTTTGATGCTTTACTTTGCTATCGCCGATTGGGGCAATGCAAAGAGACTGATAAGTCTCTTCGGGTTTAAATTTTAGTACCCTCCTTGTCCTAACAGATAAAGAGGCTTTAAGCCGCGATAAGAGTCTTATCTGTTATGTGTTATCTTGGACAGTGATTTTGTTGTGTGGATCTCATCAACAACCCGCGAACGATTCTTATGATTTTCGATGTCACCTCGTTCCGTGTCATCCAAACACTCAACTTTGCCATGAACGAAAGGTTCTTGCTTAAAGAAATGCGTAAGATTCAACTAACTGTTATTTTGACTCCGTTGGCCACTTGCCCACGACAAAAGGAATGAGGCCAGTCTGGCTCTAGGGTATGCCATGTATCGCGGCTGTCCCGGAGTTCTCTCGGCGATTAGATATTCCTGCGCGAAAGCCTTTTTTTATCCACCGTTGAAAGTTTCCCTCTTGGCAAAGTGGATCTAATGCAAATGAAAAGCAACCAATGGCTGCTTTGAATCCAAGAACGAGATTGCGAAAGCAGCTTAATAAAGGGGTTCAAACCCGCTTTGCTAAGAGGACTTGAGTTTCTACGGTAGTCGTATATTTCTGATACCCAGGCTCTACTGTGTCTCAGTAGGTGGCAGAAACCATGCATCTTTGACAGGATGGCCGCTGGTGAGGGCGGAAAGAAACCTGTATTGGACTTTGCTAAGAACGGTACTTCAATATTCCAAGTCCTCATCCATTCTTGTCTGTCCACTGGCTATCTATTTCGTGGTCTTTGTTCCGACCCTTGAGTTTAAGGTGGGTTGTTGAGTTCAGCTCGGTACTTGACGCATGCCAGCTTGCATCTTTTGACACATCTTTGCCATTTCGAGACAGTCAGCTCGCTCCCGGCCGAGTAAAGACACAGATATCGAGCCAATCTCCGCTCGCTGCTAGGGTTCCCCACAGCATTTGGAGCCATTCTCTCGCATCTTCCAACGCCACTCAGACCGACGTTGCATTGGTATTTGGGCAACACTGCAATCAGAGCCCAGAAGGCGTCTGTGCTAGGTGCGGTCAAAGCATGAGGCCCGCCTTCGATGCAGTCTCGTCGTCATCCTGAATACAATGGTCCCTTTACATGAATACCCACAGATGACTACAATTCGCACGCTTCAGCTGTGATCAAGACTGCTCCGAGACTCCTTTTGGATCTGACAAGGCCCAGGTATCCGCGGATGACCAAGCTTGACTTCTTGGCAATGGGCCATAGGCACAGACTGGCCATAACGACCGGCTGATCGCTTGAACTAAGTCTCTTTAGCTTCATTCGAGCAATACGTCGCAGGAGACTATTGAAAAGCCACAAAATAGAACCTTTTAGTAGAATGTTGAAGAGAGGGGAACATCACAAGCTTCGGTAGTGAGCCTAGAAGTTATAAAGCGGCCATTGGCTCCTTTCTCCTCATTTCTATACACATTCCAAAGCATCAGGTCATTCAACTTTGGTTTTCATATAACTACCATCCGCAAAAATTAACCTTTTTACTGTGGATTCCCTGCCATTCGTCAAAATGTTCATCTACTCGGGAAAGCTTCAGTATCAGAGCTACGGCAAAGATGAGCTTTTTGTTGTTGCACTGCCAAACGGCCCTGTCCGTCTCGGAGATACAGTCTATTTCTTCTTCCAATGGACTGCCGATGCCAAAGGAGTGAAGAAAGGTAACTGGTTCCAGAAGCTCATCGTCGACAAGATGTCCAAAACCGACAACGGAGAGGACACTTTCCACCTTCCCCATCATTACTACTCCTACGAGGTTACCGCTCAGCCAGGCTACCAGGGGCTGGCCATCTCGATGGCGAACCCCAACGGATACAAAAGCGAGATGAGTGTTGAGCGGGTGTATCAATCAACGGGCGAGCTCTCGACAGACCCATCACGCATCTGGACTGGCAAGTTGGATTGGCCAAACTATGCCAGCAATGAACTGTTTATGGCCATTGTTCCCGAAGGATTCGGGGCCAACAAGCCTGTACTGGCCCTATGGCAATGGACCGTGAACGCGCACAATCAGCCAAAGTTCCCGTGCATTCTCAAAGGGACTCAAAAGTCGGCTAGTGGATCTGACCATTCTCTTACTTTTTCATTCGAAGACTACTACACCATGACCTGTACCTGGGAGAAAAAGACCGAGAGGCTGGCCATCCACATGCAAGAACCCGAGAAACACGGCCAGGATATTGGCCCATTCGAGCTATCAGCACTCATCACGCCGCACTCTCAGTAAGTGATCAGGCCGAAATTAGTGGTAAACATACCTAACTTTTATTGTACTAGTGACATTACTCCAACGGATCCTATTGTGGTGCCAAAGGAGCTGGAGGTTCGATACCCTCAACCGGAACCTTCTCTGGCTCGTATTCAAACCCCGATGCCATTCCCCCGCACTCTTGTTGAGACCTTGACACACACGGCCTCTTTTGTTGATCAGGCCGGCTATCTTGCAAAGTATGCCGTTGAGGTTCGTAACCGTTCTGTAATACTTGGCAAGGGTGTTTGCTAAAGATGCACAGCGGTATACCGACCTTGACAAGTTGTACCACATCAAGGTTCAGCAACAAGACGCTTCTGACACTCAGATCAACGAACTCAAGGGCCAAGTGCACCAGTTGAGCGACGAAAACCAGCTTGAGAAGAGTAAGAATGCAGACCTCGAGAAAAGATTGTCCGAGGCCAGAGATGCAGCCGCCGCAAAGGAAGCAGAGCTTACCAGGCAAATCCACGATCTCCAGAAAACTATTCCAGGTGATAAAGATCACGATGCTGCGGACCATAAAGCTCTAGACGCTGCTCACAAACAGATCGAGCAACAGCAGGCAGAAAAGGCTCAACTTCAGAAGCTTTTGGATGAAAAAGAGGCCGCTCTTGTGGCAGCACAAGCTCGCGCCCAACAGTTGTCCGCTCAGATCACTGAATTGACGGCTGAAATCAGTAACACAAAGGCAGAACTGGGCGTGGAGCGGGAGCATAACTCTGAGTTGGAGAAGACAAACAAAGATCTGAAGCAGAATGTCTCGAAACTGGAGGCCGACTTGGCCACAGCACAAAAGACCCTGGCTCAAATCACTGCTGATTTCGAACAAGTAAAGGCTGACTGCGACGACAAGGATAAGATCATTGAAGGATTGGAAGCCGGGTTGGTGGGTGTTAAGAAGGATCGAGATTCCAAGAAGAGGGCCTTCGACGAGCTCAAGAAAAAGACTGATGCCATTATCCAAGATCTTGAAGCCAAGTTGGCAGATTCAAAAGGTGGTGCGGGCTGGCAGCCACCGAACAATGGCCTTTTCCCCTTTACGCAGCAGACTCCGAGCCCGCTAAAGCAGAGCATCGACAATCACCAGAGCAAATCTTCATGGGCCCGATTGTCGCCATGGGTGGGCAACATGTCAAACCGTGGCCACTTCTTCAATTCTCTCGACGACGCGAACAAGGATGCGAGACTTAAGTCCTTGGGCATCCATGGAAACGGCGACTGGATCACTGGTTTCACTATCCAGTGGACCAACGGCAACAGCAAGAGTTACGGCGTGCTCAATGGTGCTGCTAAATACACCATCAGCCAGACTCCGGATCAACCCATCGTGGCAGCTAATGTGGTGACGGATAATTCTGAGCCTCGTGCTCCTTACCAGACAGTTGCCACAATGTCGTTCTTTGGCTTTAACCAGAAGAATGGGTATCAGCAAATCGGCGAGTATGCCGCACCACACGCCTTTGGCCCATGGATGAAGGGCATCGCTCAAACGTCGCTTGCGCCTGCTCTTGATGGCACATGGTCTCTCCGCGGCTTGTATGGGTACTTTGATGGTAGTATGGATGCTGTTGGATTCGTTTGGGGCCATGATGGGTGATTGGGTCAGCACGTGGCGTGTGTGAAATTATCACAACTTCTTTGCTCTTGTTGGGTTGGACCCGTTAATTTGATGTATATGGCTTCATGTACAACAAAGACACTCTTTTTATACCGAAACGCATCGATAGAATCGTGGGCGAGGGTTATTCTTGACTGATTTGTTGTGGCGATAAACTGCTACGCTCATCGGCTATGACGGCACTAGGGTTGAGGTCTTTTCGTACAGTGATCCGCCAAAATACAGCCTAAACAAGGATCGCCATTTTAGACCCCCATTGCGTGATATTGATCAAGGGTCTCGGACAGAGACTGAAAAGAACAGTGGCGGCACCTTCTTGTTAGACAGAAGTCGAAAAGGTTCTGCCAAGCTTTCAAGCCACAGTAGCAGAGCCTCAATTAACATGTCGACCACAGCCATTGAGAAAGTACCCAGCCGCGAGCATCAGCCAAGCGTGCCAAGCGACAATGAGAAACAAGCATCTCGGATACTCACAACCCAGAACGTGGAGTCAGAGCGTCTGAACGCGGGAATTGAACCATCGCGCCAGAAGTGGTATCAGTGGTTCTCGCCAAGCGACACCCCCGAGGAGCGACGCCTGATTTTGAAGCTCGATGGCTTGATTATGGTGTTTGTCTTTCTCGCGTACTGGGCCAAGGTTCTTGACTCCTCGGCAACGAGCGCGGCATACGTTAGTGGGATGAAGGAGGACTTGAAGCTCTATGGAAATGAGCTGAACTACTTGAATACCACCTACATGTACGTGGCTGTTTTCCCATGCAGCCATTTCACGTGCTAACCAGGGTCTCGCAGGGTCGGATTTATCACTCTTCAGATTCCTCTTACGGTTTTGGTATGTCTATGAGCTGTTTGCCCTAGAAAGCCATGAGACATTAAGTGCTAACTGTCTCCAAGATGACACGATTCTCAGCCAGCTACTTCATCCCCGGCGCAGATCTCATCTGGGGCTTCCTCACACTTGCTCAGTACAAGGTCACCAATGTGCAACAGCTGTATGTCATCCGATCTTTCGTCGGTGCTGCGGGTAGCTTGTTCTTCCCCGCCGTGCAATGGTATCTGGGCTGTTGGTACAAGCGTTCAGAGCTCAGTCGCCGAGGAGCTTTGTTCTTCATTGCGAGCCAAGTGGGCAGCATGAGCTCTGGATACATACAGACAGGCGCGTATGCGACCTTGAACGGGAAGCATGGAATTGAGGGGTGGCGATGGCTTTACATTATCTGTAAGTTCACCCGATGGCTCAACACCTTGCACCCATCGTAACATTGTCAGGCTTTGCGTGCACCATCCCAGTTGCGGTTCTTGGCTTTATCGCACTTCCCAGTCACCCCAACAAGTCCAAACCAGGTATCTTGACGGAACGTGAGATTCAGCTGGCTCGTGATCGAATGGCGGCTGAGAACAGAGAACCCCCAAAGCCTCTAACCATCCCAGTCATTCGCAACGTGCTGTCTGGGTGGCATTTCTGGATTCTCGTCATTTTCGCTTTCTTCTTCTCCCAGGCCGATGGTGTCTCATCTAACAGTGGCCTCCCCTTATGGCTCAAGGCCGAAGGGTATGGCGTGGAGTCTATCAACACGATCACGACTGTTTCGCCCGCTGTGACCATCATCTCCTCCATTATTTGTGGCATCCTTTCTGATGCTTACGATGCAAAAGTCTCCCTCATCGCCACCACAGCAGTCCTCAACATATTTGCCAGCATGGTGCTTGCAATCTGGCATATCCCCACCGGATTGAAGTTCTTTGCCTTCTTCCTTGCTGGCTCAGCTGACGGCATTGCTGCTGTGATATACGCATGGGCCAATGAGATCTGTGCAGGCAACGCAGAGGAACGGGCAATCGTACTGAGTAGCATGAACACTATCGGGAACACCTTTGGAGCCTGGCTGCCGCTGTTGTAAGTTGTTCACTTGTGGTTTGAGATCTAATAGAGCGCTGACTTGGACCAGTGTCTGGAAGACTGTTGACGCGCCAAGATATCTGATTGGATATATCTGGACGATTGCTCTTGACGTTGGTATGCTGGCTATGCTAATTGTGTTGAGACATTACTGGAATCGCGAGCGCAAGTCACTTTCCAGTGCGTCGACATCGTCATCGTCGTGAGATGACAGAGACTTGAGGTTACTGAGGGGCCCTTTCGTGCGAATAGTTGATATCGAGTCTCTTCTTCGGCGAGGGAGGAAAAGCAATAAGCACAACTCGGTTCCTATTGCACTATTGCACTATTGCTTCACCTCACTTACCGTAGAAAAGACTGGGACATTTAAGACTTATGAAATTCTCCGTTCAGTCTGCCATTGTTTTCCAGTGATTGTTTAGAGAATAACGAGCCATGATTCTGAAATTTGACACCAAATTTTACAATCATAGTGTAGGCTAGTATATGTAACCTATGCGCAATTTTTAGCCGTTCTTTTTGCACCGGAGTAGTAAGACAAGAGCTAAAGTAAAGTATTACTAAAGAGAAATTTACCAGTATTTTAAAACTATCCATAATATGCGGCACTGGTTACCCTTTTATTGTTAGGGGGAAGTTAGATAAGTCCTCCTATACAAATTGTTGAGGTAGGAAACCACTAGTATGAATTTTCCCTAGAATACAAAAGTTGTGACGGGTGGGTGCGCGACTAGTTCTACCTATTTGTTTAAGTCGGCCTTCTCCTTTCCGGATGGGTGGGTGAGATTGAAACGATAATCCGCATGGCTTGGGTGGATAATACATTGCAGGGTTTGTGCGTTTGTGTGTGTCGTCTGTGGCTAGTGACTTGTGGCATATACTTGCGTGAAAGAGGTGGCAGATGATCGCGCTGAAGGAAGGGAGGCGGCCGGGGATGTAGTTGTTAGCTAATTAAGATAAAATACGTGCTTGATTTAATATCTAAAGGAGCGACGAGAGATAGTCTCTTATACTTGTGTTTAGTTTGTTAATAGTCTAGGCAGCAGAATGCTGCCAGCAGTTAAGACTCCATTGCTACCGTGAAGTTATTCACGATAGTCGCGATCCTTGCCCTTGACATCTCCTTTCCAAATCCACGACCCGAAATGTGATGGTGTGACATATTTGTTTTCTTCTGGGGTTTACATATTCAAAGACTGAACGAGAGCGACAATGTTTTTCTTGCCGAACTCTGCTGTTCCATTCGCATAGCTTCCCAGATCATTGTCAGTGTTAGCCGTACTGCGACCAATGAATTCCAGGATGCATCCGGCTTCTTCCTCTTTTAAGAAAAACTGCTGAAGCCCCGTGGCGAGATCAAAGCTCAGATCCTCCGACGTTGTTTGCCAACCCCTCTCTCTGACTTCAGCAAAGACGGCGCCAACGTCGTCAACTTGCAGTGCTATATGATGAACATATGCTCCGCAGTGGCGCTCCATCATCTTGGAGAAAACAGACTCAGGCGTGAGTCCTTCGGTAAGAATGACGACACGTTTAGTGTCAAATGGAATGCCCATTACATGCATGAGCCCGTCGTCGACTTCGGCAGCAGAGCCGGCCTTAACCGTAAAGGTCCGAAGTGATGTGAAGCCCATCATGTGTTCGTGGAAATTTTTGATCTTCCCAGCATCAGGCATGATTGTGGCGTAATGATCCAGATGACGGTGGGTTGAGCTGACAACCGAGTTCAGCGCATGGTTGGAAGCCGAGAAGCTACCTTTTGATGCCTCTAGGGCGGGTGCTTGACAAAGACTCATCGGATATCCAGCCTCTTCGCGTGTGAGGGCTAGCTCAGAGGATCCACCCCCCAAAGTCCGCTCTTCAAAAGGAATAGCCTCAGTCTTGAGCACGTTACGGGCCTTGTCCAAGTTGTACACAGAGAAGCGTACAGAGAGTCCCATGTCGGCAGGCCCGGCGTCCCGTGGTGCCTCTGCGATGCTGAGTGTTGGATCACCCGCTCCAGGCAATTGATAGAGGCTTCCGCCTTTGTTAGCCTTGGCGCTGTAGACTTGCGTCACGGTCTGGATAGCACGGTCGACGTCGGGAGTTGTAAGAGTCAGATGAGACATCCTCTTCACGCCGAGGAGATTGAGCGGCCCAGCTTGTCTTCGAGCAACTGCCAGATTATCGCAAGCCTCCCACAGAGCTTTGTTGTCTGCACTGTTCCCAACCTTGGCGAAAACAGCATTGATGAAGGCCTTCGAATCATTGGCGCATGCCTCAAGAGTAGAGGCGCCGTAACTTTTCAAAGCAAGACCGCTGCAGGCGCGCATGAACAAATTGCTGGTTCCTGAGTTACCGACCCATTCAGGAAGCATCAGAATCGCCGCCGAGTCCAGCTTAGCCAAAATTTCGTCTTTATTCTCGTTCGGGTTGAAAACATTGTTGGCACCAGCGAGGATGAACCGCGCCCAACGAGGCACACCAGCGAAGGTGCCATGAACCAAGGCGGAGATGGCCTTTGACCCCATAACGTAACGCTGAGCGCAAGGGACGAATATCTCGGCATCAGAGGCGGCTAGGAAATCAGCAAGATGTTCCTCGTCGGTAACGCCAGCCCTGCGCATGGTGTACAGGTCCGATCTCAGCTGACCTTGGGTTAGCCCTGCTTCCAGACTCCTAGGATCTAGTCCTGCGAGAGGACCATCTTTGACAGCCTTGCGGCGGGCGCCTTCAATAGCATCACAATCAATTCCCTGGCCGTCAATGTAGAAACCGTATTGGCTGGAGACTGCCACCACCTTGCCAATGCCCAGCTGCTTGGCTGCATGGGCAAACGTGGAGCCGACACATCCAAATCCCTGCAGCACCAGACGAGCTCGCCCGATAAGGTCCGGCTTCTTGTGAGAGAGAAGCTCTTTGAGAACGACGGCCATGACATGGCCAACGGAAAACTCGCCGAGGGGCCATCCACTATTGTCAACTGGTTCCTCGAGTAGAGCGGCGAGGTCGAAGGAGGCTGACGCCGTCTGATTCAGAGAAACGCGCAGTGCATCCAATGCGGTTGAAGTACCAGGAACACAATAGGTTCTGGCATGCTTGTCGATGACTGCGTGGTCGGTATTGATATCCCCGCCTGTCCCCCAATACTGAGAAATGACACTGGCATTAGCACGAATGAAGCGCTCTAGAACATAAGAAGCGCGTGGGTCTCTAGAGGGGAAGCGGATGCCACCTTTCGCTCCGCAAATTTGCGGTTGAGAGGACATAGCAAGCTTCGCGCTCATGGTACGAGCTACGTCGCGGACCTCATCCAGCGTTGCTCGCTCATGAAGAAACAGCCCACCACCTGAGGCAGTAGGAACAGGCGAGTCGATGACTATCCATCCTTCGGCCTCAGACAGGTTGTCTGTCCAATGCCAAGTGCAACAGCCGTGAACCACACGGTAGGGCGGCATCCGGACTACACGATGTTTCGCATCATTGATAGCCGTGGTTAAATTGCCAATGGTAGTCTCAGCAGGTGGGACATAGAGCTTATCAGCCAGTCGTCTGATGTTGAGCATTGGAGATGCGACATCCGACATGGTGAGATAATAAATATGGTGAGAGAGAAGAGCGAAAAAGCACTATCTATCTGGGGTTGTCCTCTGTTAAGATTTTGCTTGTATTTAGAGCAATGGCTCCTGGCTGACAGACGCGTACCTGGGCATATATAGATAGTATTACCATCGATGTTGCGCTTCATCCGGCCGCAAACAGGTTTTTCTTCCGCAAGCGTTCTTCCTTCCGCTGAGGGGTTCGGTTACCTCCCGCACAGCGCCGGCAGCTGGTTCGGAGGACTCAGTATTCAACAGGTTCCGTCGTAAGCTCCAGGGGCAAAAGCTGAAGACGGATTTGTGATTCAGGATATCACGTATCCGAATAGCCCCTGTCGGCTGCACAG
The DNA here is from genome assembly GCA_013266205.1 of Fusarium decemcellulare. Lineage (NCBI taxonomy): Eukaryota > Fungi > Ascomycota > Sordariomycetes > Hypocreales > Nectriaceae > Fusarium > Fusarium decemcellulare. The sequence goes on from JAAGWO010000733.1 coordinate 29,323, forward strand.
CTGCACACTCGGCACATGTTGCTTCCCTATCATCTACCCAACTTCGGCCACGTCAGAGCATGTCAGACGGACCCATCGTTTAAGGAAGATGCAGATCCTCAAGTCCCAGCGGCTGAAACGGCAACTGGCTTGAAAAAAATAATAGATTGCGATGGTCATGGATGAGCTGGTTCTGCCGAGTCCACTCAACTGCCGCCGCACCAAAAAGGTGGTGTGTAAGACTAAGGTGGTATCCCAGAAGTTCTCCTCACACGTTAACCCCTCATCAGAGATTGCGGGAGTACGTCTCTCGGGCAAGAGTCCAATGCGAAAACGACTGGTGTCTAATGAATCCGTCTGGCGATAAGAAAGGGGATTACCGTACCATCTCGTGACATCCAAGTACTTTTGAGCGTCTGCGCTAGACTTTTTGGTCAACTGTGTAGACGGGTTATACGTTTTCACGGGTAAAAGGAGAAAAGTAGAGACTTAAAAGTATCCGAAATTCACGAGATGGTACAGTAGTTGGATGAAGATTTGATCAGCAGACTGTAGCTCGTAGTGTAGTTAGTATGTTAGATTCCTTGGGCACCAAAGCAAACACGGAGATTGTCACACATAAATACATCATCCGCCCCTCGCCATCGGTTATTAGAACTTTGTCCATCTTCTTCCATTTCATATTTTGATGGATTGAAGATTTTAGAACCGGAACAAATCCCACCTTTTTCAACACTGAAACAGCCATGCATTTCCTTCAAGGTTCCCTAGCTGCAGCCATATTCGCCTCTGGTATTGCAAGTTACTACGCCATTCTGTCCACTCCCAACCCGAACCCAAAATCTCCCCCCCAAACCGGCGATTCACTAAGTTCACATTATCTGCGATTGTTTTGGAAAGCCATCCGAGTCTTATTCAGCCTCCTTGTCATTCATACAGCTTGCCTGGCTTATTTTTGGCCCGATATTTCATATCCGTCACTCTGTCGCAGTGACCATAGCCTTAATATTGGCCTCATAACGTGGTCAGCAGCAACATCTTTACCTCTCGCACTCATCACTTTTGTCGGTCTTCCTTTACGCCTGGGATCTTTCGCTGCGCTCGGAAGGGACTATACATTCACGCTCAAAGAACCGAGCCGTTTGAACACCGGCGGGATGTATCACTATGTCCAGCATCCCGGCTACACGGGTGGAGGCATATTGGTGTTGTGCAATCTAGCGCTGCTGGGCAGACTAGACGGGGCGCTGTGTTGCTTGATTGGTTGGCAATATACCCAATCATTGATGGGTTTGCAATGGATTTTTGATGCAACTTTTTTGTGTATATTTGGACTCGCGATTTACACACGAGTCAAACAGGAAGAACGTATGCTTAGAGCTCGGTTTGGTGTTAAATGGGAATTATGGCACGCTAAGACTGCTAGGTTTATCCCATGGGTTATTTAGCTGAGGTTACGTTAATTTAGTATAAAGGATCTTGTGTAATTTACTAAATCACGCGCTCTTTATTTATATATTGCATTCTAGTTTAGCTTTTACTGCTATAGATAGCGACATTTGTAGCTATACTAGAGAATATAGTGTTTATATAGTAAAAGCATATTAATAAACCTAATACTATATAATACTAAAGTCTATAATTCTTTAATATAAGATAGCTATTATATTTAAAGAGGCTACTTATCCTCTTCTAAAGAGAGCATAAAACGGCTGCTCAGTCCCCTTTTCCCTTACATCCTTGCCGTCAACTTCAACCTCACAACCACACTTCAATGTCAAGTCTACCATCCACGTCGAGTCTACTACAACGTTAGCTTCCGTTACTAGATCTGCCGATAACGACGTACCGACCGATCAGGATGACGACAGCTACGGGGCGGCCGACTTACAGGGCCCCTTGGATTTCAATTCGTTCATTCACAGGATTCGTGCCCCGCAGCGCAGATCAACCTACTACATTTGGCACTCAGCTTGTAATCTTGGCATTTATACTTTTCCAGAGTGGAGTCTTTGTAGCACAGACTGATAAGCCCAATCCATAACGCCGAGGTTGAACATTATCCATATACCTCGGATCAGCATGGAACGCATCCTCATCGCTTGTGCATGTATAGGCCATGATCGGCGAGCCCGGGGTACAACTCGGCTTCTTTGAAGGGATTTATCGAAAAAGGGCGCTATCCCTATTCTGCAGGGGCTCTCACCGCCTTCGGGGAACATACAATCCAAGTCATTGTTGAGACCTATCTACGAGGAAGAAGATCCGTACATGGTGTTTCTACCGATTTACAGCTCTTACAGCAGCCACCGAGATAGTTATCTCAGGCGCATTTACACCTGGTTTACAAAATGGCAGAAAATACCAAAGAACAGGGATATGTCTTGGGATCTTACCCTTGTATCCTAACTCACCCCGCTAGCCGATCTCCCGCATCTTACCATTTATATCCACAGCTGGACTAGGTAACCGGCTTCTCGGTCGATCTCTTGCTAGATTGTGGGGTAGCTGCTAGAGTAGCTCCAGTCTTATTAGTTGCAATAGTCCCCTGGCATGGGATCAAGGACCCTGCGCACAGAGGTATACTCAAACCATAACAATCACTGTTGTTCCTCAGGCATCACTCGAGGTAGGATTCACCTGCAGAGAGAAACCAAGCCCCTTGCTCTCAGTTCTCATCTTGGAAGGAGGAACTCGCCTGCCTGCGATTGGTACGGTCAACCCCAGAGCTAAATTTGAGCTCTCACAACAACCAGGTAAAGATAGGGGGCTTATTCAACACGCTCTCGGGCCGATGGGTGGAGCAAGTTTAACTCTAGTCGGACGATTAATACGAATGAAACGCACAAGGCTTCAGTGCGAGCTATTTGCTCTCTGGTGCAGTCTATTCCAAACCAGGGATAAACGCGGAGGTGGGGACATACATCTGTTAACCCATAAGAAAGCTAGCTTAATCCAGGCTGTAAAGGATGAAACCCCATACTTCGTCATAGTAACAAGCTAGTAATGATTTGTAATGTTGTTCTTATCCCCATAAGGGCTTGGCGAGCTCTTGGAAAGAAGGAGGGGATGTGTGTTTTCTTAATTAGGCCTAGCTCTAGAGGGCTATGAAAGCTGCCGGCGTGCGACATGCCGTCTGCCCACAGCCGGTGACCCATACTAACACTGCATCTCTTCCCCAGCAATGGACGCGTTTGACAGTATTGTTGGTTATTTTCGCAATGGTCTTGCTAAAGACTAGCGGCCTTTACCGCGTGCTATGTTTGCAAGGGCTCAGTGGGAGTATCTACATCTTTGACATAACCTCTATATGTCAAGGGCGTCGGCACAGAAGAGAGTGAAGTGGTCAAGCAGCTAGGCAGAAGGGTAAAGACAGGTAAACAGATGTGGCAGTCTTAATTCTTGCTCTACTAATCTAGCATGTGTTTTCCCTTATATACTTGGTATCCCTTCGATTGGCCGCGCATAGCTGCTTCGGCACAGCCTCGCAGTTGCGTTCCAAAGAGCCCCTTTGCAATCCGACGCCATCGGCTTCTAGCAGCTTCCGGCGGGACCTTTCGGCTTAGGCTGCAACGGGCCTTCGCTTCTTCCGAGGGTCATGACACTATATATCTTGGTAGTCCCCAGCTATCAATATAGGGACAACCTTATTAACCATAATAATAGTCAAAGGTAGGGGAGTTCTAAAGATAATCAGTGCTACATAGTATATGGTGCCGAAAACGATAAAGTCATGGGCTAGGCAGCAGTCTCTTAATGTGAGATTTGCTTCCAATGCATCTGAGACATTGGCTGATAGCAACACGGAGCTGCCTATTTGAGACATCAAGTCACGTGCCTCGGCGTCATTCGCAACGATGAGGGGACAAGCGTGTTACTTTCTTTCTAATGTACTTCCCTTGCATTCAACCTTAGCTACGACCCCGGAAACCATGGACGCCAGTCAATTGCCTATAAATCAGCAGATCTTGCGGTTTCGCGAGGCTCTGGAACGAAACAAGACCCTCACGACTGTACTGTCGCGCGCTGCCACGATGAAGCTTCCTGGGTGGTACCTTGCAGCTGGTGCACTCACGCAGACTGTATGGAACGTCGTGACGCAGAGGGATCCCGAGCAAGGCATCAATGACTACGACCTGATTTACTTTGATCAGTCAGATCTATCCTGGGAAGCCGAGGACGCCGTTATCCAAGCTGGCAGAAAGCTATTTGCCGACATCCCGGTCGAGGTTGAGATCCGCAACCAAGCCCGCGTGCACTTATGGTACGAGAGAAAATTCGGCAAGCCATGCCCACAGCATAAGTCTTCAGAAGCATCGATCAGCACATGGGGCACAAACTCGGCCCTCATTGCGGTACGCCTCAGAGACGATGGGGAGTGGGATATTTATGCGCCATGGGGCTTCTCGGACATGTTCAGTCTTGTTGTGCGGCCTAATCAGCAAGTCATGACTGAGGCGGTGTATGTAAAGAAGGTTGCTCGTTGGATACAGTTTTGGCCAGAGTTGACTATTGTTCCCTGGAGCGAGTCTAAACCCTAGGTTGATGTAATGCTGTTTGATTGCATATCGTTGTTCAGCAGATATCTTTATTATCAGACGGACTATTTTCTCATTAAATACATAGTGGGAAAGCAGGGCGTCTCATTAAATGCCACTGGCGGTAGGGAAAGTAACACAGTCAACCCGGGGTACTGGAATTGCCACTCATTCGCACTTGAGACAGCCCTTTCGAATCCAAGTTAACATAAACGGACGTATTCAAGAGGGAGAGAAAATAGAGTTAAAGAGGAGCTTGACTAATATAGGCCCCTTGTAGACATGTTCTGATGTCATTGATGTCAAGTTTTTCCTTTAGTGTAGATACCTGGTAAGATAATGGTTGAGGTAGTCTTGCTTTCCGACCTGAACGCCATGATTTCTAAGAATATCGAAAGCGGTGACGGTGATGTATAGAAAGTGTCGCCGAGCTTAGAAGGTCATGCACTTGTCCGAGCTAGTATCTATCTGTTGAATCCTAGATCGCGGTGTTTTGCGGCAGAATATTTATCCAACTTGACAGAAATACATCTTACAAATATAGGGACACACCAAGCGTAGAATAATTGTTGTCAAGGCGCTTTGTTTTGACTGCGCCTGGGTCTCTGGTGCGGGAAGCTTTGAAGACAAGGGCGCGTTCGTGCAACCCACGGTGCCGTTGACCTCTGACTCGGAGAGTAACGCTTACAAAAGCGACGTTGTGGGCCCGGGCATCTGCCTAACGATGTTCATTAAAAAACAGAGGGGAGGTGATTGAGCTGGCGAACGCTATATCTGCTATTAACATCCGAAGACGGGTTTTGACAACCAACCCACCCTGCGCCCTACGCCTTATTGTGGGGGTCTACTCAGCGGATATGACCACGACGGCGCAAATTCTCCCACCAGACAATTGAAATAGATCCTTGCTTTTCTCCAGCTTTATTTTTCTCTTGCTCGCTCTCTTCTTCCCCTCATTGCCTCATACAAACGCATCCATTTCCCATCATCAAATCTGCTTCCGTGCCTCCACTATGGCCCCAATTAGACCATACACCATCTGTGTTCCAGAAGACAAAATCCAGGACTTGAAGGAGCGGCTCCGGCTGGCCAAGTTCCCACCCCCGTCGGAGCTCACAGACTCTTGGGATTATGGAGCACCGGTGTCAGACGTGAAAAGGCTCGCAGCACGCTGGTGTGATGGCTATGACTGGCGAGCTGCAGAGGCCAAGCTAAACAAATTGCCGCATTTCATGACCCAGATTCCAGTTGATGGTTATGGCGAACTAGATATCCACTTCATCCACCAAAAAGGTCAAGCAAAAAATAGCATCCCGTTGCTCTTCTGTCATGGGTGTGAGTAGTAACAGAGTCTAGTACCAGCGACCTGATCTCTCTAACCCGCTTTTAGGGCCAGGCAGTTTCTTCGAAGCAATCAAGATCTTGCCATTGCTCATAGCTGAGAAGGGTGGCTTGTCTTTTACTGTGGTTGTGCCATCCTTGCCTAACTTTGGCTTCTCAAGCGGCCCCAATAAGCCAGGATTCGGCATGCCGCAATACGCCGAGACGCTCCATAAACTAATGCTAGAGCTGGGCTATAACCAATACGGTTTGTATATCCTATTGAGAATTAAGCAGGCCACTAATTTCTCTCGTTTCCAGTAACTCAAGGAGGGGACTGGGGTTTCTTTATCACCCGGTTTATGGGTATTCAGTATCCGAAGCATTGCCTAGCGTCTCATTTAAACTATCTCAGAGCGCATCCGCCGTCTCTGTTTCGAAACCCTTGGCAGTTTTTCCGATATCTTCTGCCTAGAACGAAGGCGGAGAAAGAGGGCCTTGCACGTTGTGAATGGTTCGAGGGCGAAGGGTTCGGATATTGTATCCAGCAGTCCACGAGGCCAACCACTGTAGGCTTAGCTTGGGCTGATTCGCCAGTTGCGTTGCTCTCCTGGATATACGAAAAGCTCCACGACTGGACCGATAACTATCCTTGGGAGGATGATGAGATTCTAACTTGGATTTCCATCTTCCAATTCTCAACAGCTGGATCCGAGGCTAGTGCACGAATCTACTTCGAAATGGAACATCCGGAGCCATCACGACAACATCTCGACTGGGTACCTGATGTCAAGCTTGGGCTGTCATACTTTCCTAGGGATCTGATCGTTTTACCCAAATGCTACGGACGCACTCTGGGGCCAGTGGTGTTTGAGAATGTTCATGAACGTGGTGGGCATTTTGCCGCTCATGAGTTGCCAGAGGAACTCGCCGAGGATGTGAGAGCGATGTTTGGTAGGGGAGGTGGCGCATTTGGTGTGACAAAGAGGCTGCAAGAAATGGCAGTGGTTGATTCGTTGTAATAGAGCTAATGAGTTTTTGAGGGTAACCCTCTTTCCTATTCCAGTCTCATGTCATTTGTCACTAGCAAGGTGCATTGCAGGTTTGATAAGATAACTAGTTAGTGATTTGAATTCTACGGCGTATCTAGGTAGAAGCTTCCAACTAGTTATGTCTCACACAGGCATTTAAGCACCGTTGCCGTTGTAGGCAATCAGATTGGGGCTGCCGTTAAGGGTACCAGTGATGCCACCAGAAGTACCAAGAGCCTTGATGCGGTTGGTGACAGCAGCGGGAGTGCTAAGACCCTCGAGAACCTGGAGGTAAAGAGCCAAGCCAGCGACGTGGGGAGCAGCCATAGAGGTACCGCTGATGGTGTTGGTGGCGGTGTTGGAGCCGATCCAAGAAGAGAGGATGCTGACACCAGGGGCGTGGATATCAACACCGGGGCCTATAGAAAGTAATGATTAGCACGCCTTGATTCTACTACAGAGAAAATTGAGCAATACATACCGTAGTTGGTGAAGGAAGCCGGGCGCCAGGCAGAGGTGATAGCACCAACGGTCAGGGCATTGGGGGCGTTGGCGGGAGACTGGCTAGAGACGGGGAGAGGGTTGCCGTTGGCGTCACCGTTGCCAGCAGCAACAACGGAAAGAACACCAGAGGTATAAGCAGCCTGGATAGCGTTGGTCCAAGTGGTCGAGGCAGGTCCTCCTGAGCGGTTGTTAGTCAGGCTGTTGAGTGAGAAAGTTGGGGAAAATTAAATGTGGCAAAGCATACCGAGTGACAGGTTGACAACGGAGCGACTCTGGCGGCCCTTGGAAGTGATATCGTTCACAGCCCAGTTGAAACCAGAGAGGATGGTGGAGGTGGATCCCTGGTTGCCCTGGAAGACCTTGACAGAGATGACGTTGGCCTTGCAGAAAGAATTAGTACAAGTCGGGACTGCAGATGTCTGTATAGCATATAACATACCTGCTTGGCAACACCGTAAGTAGAGCCAGCAATGGTGCCAGCGACGTGGGTACCGTGACCGAGAGTATCGGTGTGAGCTCCAGAGAAGGCGTTGAAGCCAAGAGTGCCGCGGCTGCCAAACTGGTTGTGGCTGACCTGGACACCGCTGTCGACGACGTAGGCGTAAGAGCCAGAGCCAGCGGAGGTGTCGTAGATGTAGCTGGTGGAGCCAGAGCTACGGTGAGAAATAGTACCAAGACCCCAAGGGGCGCCGGTCTGAGTGGTCAGGGCGCGCTCAGCATGCTCGCTAGGCTCAACATCGAAGTCAAGGTAGACCTCGTAGTCGGGCTCAACAAAGGCAACCTGTAGGAGTTAGTTTCTGACCAAGCGTAGGTAGTGTAAGAGTGGCGGTTACCTCGGGGCTAGCCTTGATCTCCTCGATGGTGTCCTTGTCGAACTCGCCAGAGTAGGCATTCCAGTTGCCAATGTTGTACTTGTCCTCAATACCAGCAGTGTCTCGCTTGTTCAGGCTGCGGCGGTGGACATCACCAACCCAGTTCAAGTGAGCCTCGATCTTGCTGTCCGGGGCATCCGACTTGAGGGTGACGATGTACTTGCCAGGAATGGGAACCTTGGGCGGGAGATCAGCAGGAGCAGCGAGGGCAGCTGGGAGCAGAGCTCCAAAGAAGAGAGCAAGACGACGGAGAGAAGCCATTGTATTCAGAGACGGGGACGATGATGAGAGAAGACTGTGTGCCTGAGGAGATTGGAATGATGAGAACTCGGTTCTCCCCAGACGTATTTATATTCGTGAGTGTCTTTTCTGTAGTAGCTGAATGACAACACCACAAAGCCTAGCCAATCTGTATCATGAGTAGCAGGTCTTGCGTGATACCACAAAGGTTCCAACCTCTCTGTCCCAACTTCATACAGCTTCCTAAATGGTAGTTGGCCGGTATATCCGTGTAAGGAAGGTAATAGTTGTGGAATAGAGCTGCGGACTGATGGAGGAGACATTGCCAAGACGCCATGGAAATGTAGATTCCTTATCGTCGAATGCGGGCTGGGCTACGGCGGCTACTTGGCATCTCCGGCCGGTACCCTTGTGTCTTGGGTCTCTGCCATTATTCGATTCGTGGAAAGTTGATCTGTCGACATAACGAGCTCCCATAATGTCAGGAATAGACTTCTCAGCTACAGCACGGGATCCTCGGCTCGAATGGCATGCAGTTCCAAGGAATATTATCGCCTACCTGCCTCGTTCTAGAGCGCGAAATGTCGATATCGAACCCCGGACTGATATGCTTCCGTCACTCTTAAGCCCTCTTACCTCCTTCTGCTTTGGATTAGCGAGCACGGGAGGCCCCGCCCACTTGGTCGTTTCACTGGCACCTAGGGCGGGTGATGTGCTCCCATGCGGTAAGCACGCCGATTGTGTCGACGGATTTGCACCAATATAGGCAAAGCAGCTGTCGATCCGGCAAGCGAACAATGAGTCGCCTGATTGCCGAAAGATTCGACCTGCCGATTAGTCGATCCAGGCTAAATCTTGGCGTGGCCCTGGCCTCTTGACCTATTTTCCCTACACCATCGCGTGCTTCGGAGGGGCTACCCGGATCGGAAAGAAGAATAATCCTGCTAACTTATGCTTAACAATAGCCCACGTGTGCCTTATTTTAGCGCTTATGATCCACAAGACCGTTGAGGTAGTGGCTGCATGCGGAGAGTCATGCGAATGGACAGGTTGATCCTTTCTCTAATGAGGCTCTTTCACAGCAGCAACTGAGTGGTAGCATTGATTAGAAATGCACAGAAGACTGCAGCAAGGTGCACCGGAGCGAGACTTCACCTTGAATAGAAGGCCAAAAGTCCCAGCCTCACTAGAGCTATACGTGAAAAGCAAGAAACAAAAGTTGATCATGGTTGTCACGTAGCCGATGACACAAGATGGAAATATTGCGGCATTAACTAGATCCATATCTTGCCGGTCGCTATCATACCCTAGAGTTTATTTTGTTTATTTGGTGATGTTTCTGGACATGTCCCTAGCTCAACAATACTGGCTTCAGTAGTCGAATAGTGACTTCAGCGATGTGTTCATCCTAGTAGCCATCATTTGATATGAAGTTCAATATGGTAGAAAGTCCCAATCATGAGATTCTGCAGGTCATGTCAACGAAAATGGTGAGAAACAAGAAGAACATTTGCTTACCTGGATAGGTCAGCTAGTCTGGCACGCCATCACTACCGCTTTCCCACAAAGTGTTTAGTATATCCAAGGCCCTCTCCATATTCCGTAATTTAACTTTCCGGTAGAATCTACGTAAAATATCTCGAACTTGTTGACGGTCGTTCAAGTCAAGAGCTTCACATCTAGTTATAAATAACGGAGGAGTAATGGCTATCGATTTTAGAGAGACTTTCTCGGGCTCTAGGATAAAATTTAAGACCATGAGATGAATTTATAATCTCATTCGTGATTTGAGGTGAAGATTGTCGGCGTCGCGATCAAAGTCACGTTGAGTAAAATATGACGCATCGGGTACCGTTCCCGCGAAGCGGAGTGAGTCTTGTTGTCGCTTTTCCCATGCTGAAGCACCTATCTCGCGTGATAGTAAAGCAAATCGCGTAGTATACCCAAAATGATCGTGACAGACATCAAGCGCCAGCTCTGTAGGCTCTGTGATAATTCCGAGACCTACGTCCTGCACTACGCATTGTCTAGTAGCTAGCCCGGAGGATGTGGTGGCAGTCAGTAATTTGACGCTGAGGTACCAACGTGACAGAAATCGACAATAGCTTCAAGTTCCGCGCTTGGACCAGTAGTGCTTTGGGATCGGGAACGACGGACGCTGGTTAGCAGTGCCTTTGCTTTTTCTGCATGTACGCGCTAGGAGCCCGAATGGACATCTCCAGTTAAGATACTGACAGGACAAAGCATGAGAGAAGCCGCCAGAAGACTCGTGTTGCTGCTATAGTCTCTTCGTAGAAGCCCTGTCTGAAAAGCCGATAGACTCATGCCCACATATCTGGGCACGGACGAGTCGGTGGCCCCTGTCCCCCGCAAACCAGCCTGCTGGGCCGCCGAATACGCCAAAGTTGTATATAGCAGAAGGGGGCTTTTTAGGGCCAATGGGACAATGGTATTGCAGAAGAGCCGTTGCGCGACTGAGTTGAGGGTTGCCATATTCATTGGCAGGGCTGAGGGCTTTAGCTAAGTAAAGCAGCCTCCAACGTGTTGCCTTTTATAAAAGTGCACGAGCCAGCTTATTACGGAGTGTTCAGTTTCTTCTGTGTCAGATACAAATTACCTGTAGAACCGTTCTGCAGCCGCCTGTCCCGCCAAGAGGCTGGGGGCTAGGGCAGCGCGAGGCCGAGGTCAGACCATAGGCAGAGGAACGCGAAGTTGGCGAGACAGCGTTTACCGAGACTTGAGATATGATGCTGCCATTGCAGAACGAGTATCTTTATGTCATGCTACAAGATGGCAAAGAGGAAGACATAGTGTGCACGGTTCTAGATCTGATCAGCTTGATCGGAACGGACGGATACGCTTTGGGCACACAGGATATAAAGTACGGCTCGAGAGTCAATGTGATGGGATTCGTTGGACACCCACACTTGTAACTGACTCTATGTATCTGGGCGATATCTCGTCTAATTTGTTTACGTGTAGGCATACCGAACATGGGCTTGAACTTGGCGGGCCTAGGGGCTTTGGGTATCAGGATGTGAAGAATGTCTCAGTGGCACCATCTTACTATGATCCTCCTAGAGTTACAGAATTGTTCTGGTCAAGAGTATCGAGGAATGGCTCGGCTGTGTAATTAGTTACAGGAATTCCAAGACCCATTTCTAGAGCGGGCAGTCAATATGGAACCCATGATGTATCGCCAGTGAAAAATAGCAGATCTCTATTTGCAACCATATATCCTTCAAGGCATATTGTACAATTCATGAACACATCTTCTTTGATGGGTATATGCCTCAGAGCTGCTTAACTAGACACTACAATCAAGCATTGCCATTGGTAGGGTCGGTTACCAGACCATCATCCTTGAACTTATACCTGTCCTCCAGATCCCAATACTTATTAAAGCCAACACCTTCACAAACCTCACTATAGGAAAGAATCATAGGCGGCTTTCCTACTGTCATGCTTTTCTTGAGATCTTCTAGGGTCTCGCGGATGCTCTTGAGCTTGGCGGCAACAAGTGTCCAAGGGTAAGCCACAGCACAGAAGCCGAGTTCAGCAAGGTCCTTTGCAGACAGGTTCTCGGTCTTTCCGCCTTCTATAACTAAAGGAGTAAGTCAGTACAAGTTCAAGATATTTAGGTCAAGAATATATCGTAAGAACTTACTGTTCGCAAATGTAGGAATGCCAACCTCCTCGACACATCGTCGCATGGATTCGCGATCAGGGAGAGCCTCAACAAATATCGCATCGACACCAATTCTCTTAAACTCTTTGGCCCGGCTCAGAGCCTCGTCCCATCCGTGGATCAAAGCATCTGTCCGTGCAAGAATGAAGATGTCTTTGCCTTGGTCGCGAGCGTCACAAGCAGCTTGGATGCGGGCGTATGCCTCGCCTCGAGAGACAACCGACTTGCCCTTGGTATGACCACAGCCTAGTACTGTCAGTTCTCCTTCATGAATGATGCGAGCGGAAGTGTTTATTTAGGAACTTACGCTTTGGCCAGGTCTGATCCTCAATCATGATACCAGCGGCACCAGCATGAGCGTAACTCTCGACGGTCCTCTTAACGTTGAGAGGACTTCCGTAGCCTGTATCTCCGTCGGCCATGACAGGAACAGAAACTTGTCGAACGGCCTCTTGGATCTTGTCGCACATCTCAGCCATGGCGATGTAACCTGTGTCTGGCAGACCGTAGGCACTGGCCACGGGATAACCAGCAAGGAAGATCATTGGAAAACCTGCTTCCTCTACGAGCCGTGACGAGAGACCATCATAGCTGCAGCAGTGAGCAAGGATCTTTGTGGGGTCGTTGTGCGCTTCGAGCATCATGGTGCGCAGAGCTGACGCTTGGGCCGACGGGATCTTGCCGCGGACATTCTTCAGAGTGCCCGTTACATCCTCGATTTGACCTGGCTTACCAGACTTTTCCAGAGCTGGGGCCTTGAACTGGAAGGGATAAGGGGTGGTGTTGACGATGGACTTGGACATTGTGATTCTGGTGAGTGACTGTTGCTAATGTGTGATCTTGAGATGATGAGGTGATTGATGATGAACAGGACAAGAGTAGAGCTTCTGATGAACATGTTATATACATCAACTCTGGAAGAACATGCAAAGGTGTCTCGCGGGTTGAGATCCGGATATTGATGGAGCCCTTCGGATAGCGATGGAAAATGCCGGATATTGACGCAGCGGGACCACGCGCTGTCGGCGATCTAAGATGGTCTCCTCGGATGGCTTCAGAGAAATCCGGGGTATGCGGGGACCCCGCATCTGGCTCGGGAAGGATCTTGACCGAGATCAGAGGCCCCCTTTTTTGAGCTATGAACCATGGGCCTCGGAGACTGACGGCATCTTTCGACGACAAAGTCGAAACACTTTGAAGGTGACACGCGATCCGCCGCCTACTAAAACCCACTCAGGTCCTCCAACACATCCGTCTTGAATCCCAGAATCATCAAGCTTCACCACTACTACACTTTTCTTTTACTAAAGTCCCATCTTTCGTCACCATGGATCGGCCAGACCCAGAGCACAAGATGTCTCTGAATGCAGAGGAGCTGGAGCACGCAGCAGAGCTCGAAGAGCAGCAGCACATTGAAGTTCCGGAAGAAGCCAACAGACGCATCAGGAAAACGGTGAGTTGACGATCATTTTAGGAGACAAGATCCCACTGACTTTTTCTTAGTTTGACCGTCGCCTTCTTCCCATCGTCTGTTGCCTATACGTCCTGTCCTATCTCGATCGCGGAAATATTGGAAATGCCAAAGCTGCTGGTGCCAAAGAGGATCTTGGCCTCAGCGACTCTGAATGGGCGTGGGTTCTTAACGCCTTCTATATCTGCTATGTCTGCTTCGAGTGGACAAACCTGTTCTGGAAGATCTTGCCTGCGAGCAAATATGTTGCTGTACTTTGCGTGCTGTAAGTTAGCCTCAACCCAACGCTATAAATGACTTGCGCAGGTCCTGACAATGTCCCGACATATAGCTGGGGAACTGCTGCTATGTGCTCTGGTGCCGCAAAGAATCTGGGTGGGCTCATCGCCACTAGAGCCCTACTTGGCGTCTTTGAGGCAGCATTTGGCGCTGGTGCACCATACTTTCTCTCCTTATTCTACCGACGCAAGGAACTCGGCTTTCGTGTTTCTCTCCTCCTTGGAATGTCACCTTTGGCCAACTGCTTTGCTTCGGCCTTGGCCTACGGGATCACCCACATCAAGGGCTCATTGGAGCCCTGGAGATACCTCTTTATTATTGGTACGTGAAAATGCGCTCATTGAGCCTAATTAAAGAGGCTTTCCCTTGATATGTAGACTTATTGCTAACTTGTTCACTTCAGAGGGTGCTCCCACCGTTGCCTTCTCTCTGGTGACCTGGTTTCTTCTTGCAGACTCTCCAGATAAGGCCAAGTACCTGTCTGAGCAAGACGCTACCTACGCCGTGGAACGACTTCAAGTCCGAGATCGCACCAAGAAGACTGGAGTTCGCTGGAACCAGATCTTTGCAGGCCTAACAGACTATCAGAACTACATCCACACCTTGATCCATTTCTGCTGCAATTACTCTTTCGCCGGCCTTTCCAACTTTCTCCCGACAATTGTTCGCGACATGGGTTACTCTTCCGTTACCGCGCAGGGCCTCACTGCACCCCCGTACTTCCTGGCCTTCCTCTGCTGTGTGGCGGCTGCTTTGGTGAGCGACCGATATGGTAAGAGAGGATATATCGTCAGCGGAAGCGCCCTCATTGGTTTTGTTGGTTACCTCATCTTGGTTGTTGTTCAGGATGAGACCAAGAAGGCCACTCGCTATGCAGCCATTTTTCTGGCCTCGTGCGGAGTATTCCCTGCGCTCTGCATCAACATCACCTGGCTACTGAATAACCAGGGAGGAGATTCCAAAAAGGGTGCCGGACTGGCAATCCTGGCTACCTTTGGTCAATGTTCCTCCTTTGTTAGCAGTGTTGTTTTCCCTAGCTCTGACGGGTAAGTTTCCCTTCTCCTATGGCTTGACTTCAACGTTCTGTGACTAACACTGGTACTTAAATCTAGGCCTCTTTATATCCGGGGTTCTGCTATCGGCTGCGGTTTGACTGGCCTCATTTCTATCCTAGGATTGGGCCTGCACTTCGCTTTGGAGCGCGAGAACAAGAGAAGAGACCGCGAGTATGGTACTGTTGAGGCTGATATGGCCGTTGATGTCACGGAGCTCGGTGATAAGAACAAGAACTTTCGCTATCTCACATAGATGGATAGGATACCTGGAACCAATAATTATCATGATGACGGGCTGGGATCATTTTTTTACTGGAGATGCCCTGATAATATTCTAGTTAGTTCTATCATTTGCTATTCGTCTAGGCAGTGGAGGATATTCTGTCTTTTTCTAATTCATACACCTATGCCCTCTGCACTTTTCGTTTTCATAAGACGGTGAGATTTTGAACACTAGCTAAACATGTAATATGCAACACCTTATTCAGATCATGCATGTGTATACCGAGCCGCAAACCAACTCCCGAGTCTCAACCCCGTGGCATCCAAGTCACCCTAGATCCGTTTCGAACCCCGAACCATCTCCACGCACGAACCAACGCTACCCCGCCTAGGTTACGCTTTAGCGCGTCGATCGCGGCGGAGACAAGAAATCTAACCAGTCAGATGGCCGAAATTAAGCCCTGTCATAGCCAAAATCGCGCTACGTCGTCAAGCTGATGCTCAGTAGACAGCGATCGCCGAATATTTAAGTCCGCCATCATCCGCTACTTTCCGGCTGCCCTCCGGCTCAAAGGACCCTCCTGACAACACCCGGACAACCCCCTTCGCTCAGAGGACTATCCACCCTTGCCTACTCGCTGAATGGACGCTGATACCCAAGCCCAGCCCACTTTGCCTCGCAATGATGGGTCCACCCGTGGGCGACGCGTCCGGGACTTCCGCCGAGGTTACCAGGCCTGTGAACTCTGCCGGAGGAAGAAGATCCGCTGTGTCGTCGATGCGCCTGGCGCGTCTTGTTTGAGATGTCAAAGAGAGCTGAAAGAATGTGTCTTCAGCCACGAGCGTTCACATCGAAAGCGGAACACAACAGGTAGCAGACGAGGGTCGTCGAGAGAAGGTGTGTTCATCAAGGTGTTTTGGACGGTCCTGTCCACGGTTCTAGTCTTCTTCGCTACCCTTGCTAACTTGATGGAATCTCCAAAAGCTTTTGGCTCTGGAGATGGCCCTGCTAGAGAGAGCTCATCACCGACTCCAGCCACGACCCTGGGTCCAGAAGTGCCGGACACTTTTACTCAAGAACCGTCGCAGCTACTCGGCGATAATAACGACTTAACGTTGCCCCCCCAAGATTACTCGGATCTTTCCCTTCCGACCAACAATGCCTTCGTGCAAGACCTATCTCAACCACAACAACAAGCCATTGCGGAAGAAACATCACCGTCGATCGGCTCCGCGGGACCTGCTGGTGATCTCACAGACAGTGTCATGAGAACATTGGTGTCGAACGGGAAAGATGCATTACGACTCTTATTCCAAGCAGCCATTGAGCACGCCAAGAAAGATGGAGCGTCACCCAGCAATCCACCATCTGTCTCGCGGCCATTGCCTGCTGGAGAGACACTGACCCCTGGAACAACTGCATCTATCAGGACGACTAGACCTATCCCTTTCTCCCCTGCCCCGCGTGACGCCTTGACAATATGGCGGTCTTTTCGCTTTGTCAAGATGGGCTGGTTCACTGCCGAAGAGGCTGTTGCTTACATTGACTTGTAAGTGATACCGTTAACATAAGAGTGAGAAAGAATAAATCATTGATTGTCATGATTGCGCCCGCATTTACAGGTTTAAACAGAACCTCGTACCGTTGTCACCGGTATGCAAAGGCTTCGACCTCAGCCATGAGAGGCACTACAAGCTCATCACACAAGAACCTCTGCTGTGCTGTGTGATTTTGATGATTTCGTCCCGATATCACATCTTGGAGGGTGCCGGTGGTCTCGCTAGAAGCACCCTTGTCCATCATCGGCTATGGGAGCACTGCCAGCATCTTGTTATGAGGATTATCTTCGGCCAGGAAAAGCGATCCAAGGCCAAGACAAGAACAAGGGGCTCCATTGAAGCTCTTCTACTCATCATTGAATGGCACCCACAAGCAATCCACCTACCACCTGCTGCCGACGGCTGGGACTCGTCTCTCCTTTTCACGGAAGCGGATCCTCGGGATGATCAGTTCAGTAATCAGGCAGACATTGCCGACGACAGTGAAGCCCAGTGGCTGAGAGACGTCATCATCCCTGCCAAGACCTCTGATCGCATGTCATGGATGCTCCTCGGTTGTGCCCAATCTTTGGCTCTTGAGCTTGGACTCTGTGACACAGGCGAAAGGGCCGACAATGATGTAATGTGTGCTCAGCCTCCGGGGCTACAAGCCGAACAGACTCGTCTACGTGACCTGCTTTACATCTTTCTGGAGCAGCAATCTAGCCGATTAGGATGCCCATCTATGATGCCTACTTCTGTCTCACGCTTCATGTCGGAGCCTTCGAGAGGCGCGCGGGATGGTTCTGGCACCGTTACAGCGTGGCTTGACCTGACCAACCTTTTACGAACTATAATCGATGTTTTGTGTCCATCAGCAGCAGGTATTCGAGATATTCTCAGTAGCTGCAGATATGTGAACATCATCAAGCACTTCCAGCAACAGCTAACGGGATGGAAGACGGCCCACCTTCGTCGAGAGAGTACGCATACCCCTTCATTCTTCTTTGGATAGCTCTGTGCTGACTGCTGGTTGCTCAAGCCCTGTCGTCTCATGCATATGAGGACTTGTCAATAGAGTTCAACTACCTTAGGGCATTCATGAACTCGCTTGGCATTCAGGCGGTCGTTGATCGCGTCCTTGGCGGGAGGCCACCCAACTCTATCGATAGCGATATCCTACAATCTTCTATTACAGCAACAGACTATTCTTTCATAAAAGAAGTTATTGACTCATCATGCCAGGCTCTGGAGTCAGTGAATCGGCTATTCGAGGCTGGTACACTCCGCTATTGCCCTGTTCGAGTCTTCCTTCGCATTATCATGGCTTCCATATTCCTTCTCAAAGCACTAAGTCTTGGAACTCGCACCACCGATTTGGAAGCATCACTTGGAGTGCTGGAGAAGAGCATCGAAGCTCTAAGAGCCAGCAGTCTCGATGAGATGCATTTGGCTTCTCGTTATGGAGAGTTGCTAGAGATGCACCTCGAACGATTTAGACAAGGCATGGTTCCGACATCAGTGCCGCGAGGTATCCCACCGGTTAATCACAGCTCTCAGTGGAGTTTCGACAATAACGTACCACAAGGAGACGGGACTCTAGGAGATGTACCTATGACAGCCGTGGATGACTGGCTAGCTCTGCCATTCGATCCTAGCATAGCTCCGTTTGGCTTCTCGACTGATGCTCCTGACCTGGCTGAGCCAGAGGACCGGTCGTGGGATTTTTTGTGGAATTTGCCGAACGTATGATCCACCAATATTGATACCTATGATATAGACTTATATCTGTACACCGGTTGATCCCTATGATTGTGTGCCTTCTGCGACTGAATGACTGCGATAATTCGGACGATGCTTGGTGATGTCGATTCTGATTCGGAGGCACACCCCTTCAATATCACCTCTGGCAAAGAGACGCAGATCAATACTCTATAGTGATTCAGAAAACTGTGAGTTGACCGGCAGATAGTCATCGCGGCTTGTAGGATATATAACACGCCGAAAGTCATGGGTTTTGGGGTTCTCAAATCATCTCGCCAGTCAGCGCATACACCAAACCCAGCCCATTCTCTATTGTCAACAACAACACGTGGACATTCCTTTGAAACTTTCCCTCTTTTCTTTGGCGTTCTTACCAACATAGCTGGCACTTCGTCGCAGTGGCAAGAACCAAGATCACGATGAGGGTTTGGCTGATCTTCTCCCTTGTTTCGGTGTTCGCCGCAGCCACCGCTAACCGCATCTCATATGATGGGTACAAAGCTGTAAGCATCGCCGTTCATGGAAGCCACGAGCGAATCAAGGAGAAACTCTACTCTCTGGACTACGTGGCGCTCGGCTGTGGCGGCGAACACTCAGACTACTTCGATGTTGCTATCGCTCCGGGTAGCCTTCTAGCCTTCGAGGCTCTTGGCCTTAACGCTACCTCTATTAGTGAGGATCTAGGTGCTGAGTTCGATTCTGAAAGTGCTTTTGAGGAGTACCTTGGAAGTATGTTGAACATCATCATACAAACATATTTAACAGTGGTTGTTAATGGTTCATAGGTAAAGCTGAGTTATTGAACTCAGACTCTGCAGATACTGCGCTTCCCAACATCTCATGGTTTAACTCGTACCACTCTTACGCTGACCATCGTCGATTCTTTGACGATCTTCGGGCTGCAATCCCCGGCAACTCGGAGATTTTCACGGTAGGCAAGTCTTACGAGGGCCGAGATATCTACGGCTTCCATTTTTGGGGCGAATCTGGTAAAGGGAGAATGCCAGCCATCTACTTCCACGCCACGGTCCATGCCCGCGAGTGGATTGCTGCCCCCGTAAGTTTCATCCGATGTTTGTGCTCAACGATGACTAATGAGATTGTAGGTTGTGGAATATCTCGCTTGGGAGTTGATCAACGGGTATCTGAGTAATGTTGATGAAGTCAAACAGCTTGTTGACAGATACGACTTCTATATCATCCCCTTTGTCAACCCGGATGGTAAGTGTGCGTGTAAATCAGAAATGGCGCAAACTCACAGCTACAGGCTTTTCTTACACCCAGACCAAGGACCGCTTATGGAGAAAGACCCGTCAACCCCGTAGCGGAAGTCGCTGCATAGGAACAGACGGTAACCGGAACTGGCCCTTCAAGTGGGACGCCCCTTACGGCGCATCTACCGACCCGTGTGCCGAGGTCTACAAGGGCGAAGCAGCAGGAGATACGCCCGAAGTCAGCGCCATCATTCCCTTCACCAAGAGGCTCAGTGACTCCAATGGTATCAAGCTGTTTATCGACTTCCACAGTTTTGGTCAGTACATCCTTCTACCGTATGGCTACGACTGTAATGCTGTGGCTGTAAACAACAAGACCCAGATGATGGTAGCTGGCGGAATGGCACAACGCATCTTTGACGTCAACGGCACGGAGTATATATACGGCCCTAGCTGTCAGACGCTGTATCCTAGTACTGGAACCGCACCGGATTATATGGCGGGCGAAGGCGGGGCAGAGTATGCGTGGACAATCGAGCTGCGGCCACCTACAAACGGTGCTGATGCGTTCGTCTTGCCGCCCTCGCTTATACTTTCGACTGTTCAAGAACAGTGGGAGGGTGTCAAGTATGTACTGAAGTCTATTTGACTTTACTTGGTGCGACGAAACACGTCAAGGCAGGGAGTATAAGGGTCAAAATAGAAATACAATTCATTGTGTCAGATGGGATGCGCGATATACTCGGTCCCGTCTAGAAGCTGCTCAGGTACTCAACGGTGACTTGAGGGCGAAATCAAGGCTGGCAGTGACAGGATGGCTCGCCACTATCTTGCAAGAATATTCATTTGGGCTTATTACTGTTATTTTCCGGACATCACGGCTTACCGTTGAATTATCTCTGTGGGGTCATCGTCTCCGGTACGTCAGAAGGAGCCTATTTCACTGTTGTAGCAGTACGATTGAGATACTTGTGTGATGACAACGCGAATACACGCCCACTCAGACCACGATACCACGCTCATGACTTAGCTCCGACATCTTTTTGGGTCATCTAAAGAGAATAACAACGCATATGAAGTCTGGCTAATTCGGCCCCAACGTCATCAAGGTAGTTATGACAAGAAGCTCGACTGTGTGCTTTCTGACAAACAGAACCCAACCCAATACATGCCCAGCTGATCCGGATGTCAGTCGCCTGTTTTCTATGCCATTGCTGATGGCTGAGTCATATTGTGGCCCGTTTATGCGGTCTTGCGCCACGCTGAGCAGAGCCTGGTCTCGGTCCAACAGGGTTATCTGGTAGCCTGATTTTATTTTCGTTTTCCCGCATAAGCAACACGTCTTTGGGTAACAGTTAATGATTATATATCTATTTTGTGCTACTATCCCGGCGAGAGTAAAATAGATCGGTAGTCTTATGCCAAAGATATAGAACAAGGTCACAGATGAACTGCGGCTGAGTCGGCTCCGACTGCCTATGTAGAGGTGCAACGACATACTGGCCGGTGAATAGAAAATGCTCAAGAACTCACGTACTTGACCAACCTCGATTAACCCCCCGAGTTAGGCACCTATTGCCTTGTAGGAGTTAGATTATGTTGGTTACAAGCACGTCTTACGTCACACCGGACATAGTCTTGTGTCAGGCCAACAGGCTGTTGAGCACCAATCATTGTTGGCAATCTCGCAGCCTGATTTTATTTTTAGTCTCCCCCGCCTGGTAATCTGTCTAGTTAGTAACTGCCACGTGGATCATTTAGAGTAATAAGTACACTCAGGATCTAACCCCTGAACCGACACCTTCCCCTCATTTCTTGCGAAGCAGAGCGGATGTCAGAGTAGCCTAGGAGCCCGCAAGCGACAGGAGCTTCCATTATCAAGCTTCAATAGACCTGGTCAACATGGACTCGCAGGTCCCACAATTCGAATTCAAAAGCTATCAATATGAGCCTCTTCCAACCCCATCATCCATTCGCCTTCTATCTATGGCCACACAGCGGGATAACGGACCGACTGCATGTGGAACGCCGCTTATCGAATGCACTTTGAAGACTGTAGACCTGGCCACTTCACCCGTCTACAAAGCGTTATCCTACACTTGGGGTAGCCCTTACAGCACAGCTAGTGATTCAACACTGGATGAGTATTCTAATAGACACAGATGGCCATTGGCGGTGAATGGCCGGGTGCACTTCGTCACAAAAAACCTCTTCGAAGCTCTTCAACAGTTGTTTCTCGACGGAGTTTATATCGTAAACCAGCGGTTTCCAGGATACGGCAAGACCACATTAATCAGATCATGTCAGTCGGGCGACCTGGATCAAGCTCTTCGCTGTCTTCAACTAGGAGCCGACGTGCAACTTCAGGATAGTTTTGGGCAAACGGGATTGCACTATGCCGCTGAAAATGGACACTTCGAGCTTGTCAGAGCCATGTTACGCTATGGCGCAAACGACAAAATTCGCAACAAGAAAGGGCTCACTCCATTGGAATGTGCCTTGAGCGGAAAACGCGGCCAACACGAAGAAGTCGCCGATGCGCTTCTCAAGGCTGGGTCATTCGAGAAACGCATCAAAAACAGGCCGTTTCATAGTTGGCAGCCCGAGGATGGTAAACCTGCTTTATGGATTGACTCCATCTGCATCAACCAAAACGATACAGAAGAACGAACAGCGCAAGTTGCTCTCATGTCACGCATCTACTCGAGCGCTGAGGCTGTGGTAGTCTGGCTGGGACGTGAAGATACGTCAAGCCAAGGCGCCGCCCAAGCTCTTGAAGGACATACTATAACAGAACATCAATTATGGGATATCAAAAACGTTATCAGTCGATCTTGGTTCACGCGAAAGTGGGTGATCCAGGAATTCTGCTTGTCAAGAGCGGTCGAGATGTGGTGTGGAGCCTTCCGCATCTCCTGTGACCGTCTCTTGGAGTACGATTTGGAGCACCTATTACCCGCGCTAGGTGCCTCAGCCTCGCCCGCTACGACACTTCAACAAGGTAGAAAGGGGCTGGGAATCTGGGATGTATTGACTTTGAGGCGCTGGTTTGAGCAAATCCGAAGTAGCTCCTTGGATTATAGCAGCCATCTATCGCCCCCGAGCTTCCCGGCCTTGATTGCGCTTACCTGGCACTTCAAGTCATCAGATCCTCGAGATGTCATCTTCGCGCTACTTGGAATTGTCAGCAAGTATCCTGTGAAGGATACTCCCTGTAACCTTATTGCGGACTACTCAAAGCCGACCGAGGAGGTATTTCTCGAGGCTGGGAGACTTTTTGTTGAAGCGAAGGGTCGGAACGAAATCCCCCATTGGAACAAAACTCCAGAAATCTTGGAGCCTCTCGAAGGTCTCTCATTTACACAGCATGGATTGCCATACACCAGAGACGATATACCTTCTTGGGTGCCTAGGTTTCATCTGGGACTGATATCAGCTAGACTCTGGGACCGTCGGTTCGATGCTAGTGGTAGGGAGTCACATTGCACTATTCGGCCTTCGGATCCACGCCTCCTCAAAGTAGACGGACAACTATTTGACCGGGTAATAGAAGCAGAGCACGGCGAGGGAGCTCAGAAGACCCCTGACATGGCTGCGTGGTTTCGCATGGTATTGAACCTCGAGGCTCGTTACCAAAAGACCTACGATATAAGTCGAGTTGAGGTTCTATGGAGGACTCTGATGGCCGACAATATCTGGCATACCCAGCCGCCGATCGCTAAGCAGGAATTTAAAGAATTTGTCTGTGAGAACATGAAGAGCAGTGGGCAACACGCACACCAGTTGCTTACCCAACTCCGTACCGACGACGACTCTCTGTCCCTTCCAAGTCCGGCAGCAATGAATCAGTTCAAAGTGGTTAAACAAGACAAAAGTACTCACATATACCGCGTCGCAGAACGCGTGTTTCATGCAAGCTTCAAAAGATTTTCTTCCCGTCGCCATTTGGTTCGAACAGAGCTAGGGTATCTCGGCCTGGGGCCGTGTTCGATCAAGGTGGGAGATCAGGTATGGCTGATAGCGGGCGCTCGTACGCCGTTCATTCTACGGCCAGTCAGCGATATACTGGGTGAAGTTCGCTTCCGATTCATTGGTGAATGCTACATACATGGTATAATGCATGGGGAGGCTGTGGGTAAGGGCGGAGTGTCTTGGGAACCTATTGAGATTGAGTAGTTTCTTAGGGCACTGCATAGAATGAGGATATAGAGACTTCGAGGAGGGAGTTCAGTGTTGAAAATGATAGATTCGCGTATGAGTTCCGTTTCTTAAAACACCGCCGACATTGATGTTGTTTTCCTCAAAACATTCGGGTCACTGTCTGTAAGAATCTGGTCTCCCAAGACTTCACTGTTATCCTACAATTTAAGATCAATATATTCCCCAACTCGAGTAGGGGACGCGCTTGGCCAGCCTGCCTCCTACTCGTAGACAGAGCTTCCCAGAAAATGCATTTGTGCCGTTATCTTTCATGACACGGACTTGGCGTTTCTTTACTTGCTATCATAACACAGCAATAGGATAGAAGACGTACTGTTATCATCGGTTGTCATTGCTATCACCATTATTTCTTGCAGAAACGCCAGGCAGATATGTCGTAGACGGACTACAAATCGTAGCTCTACGACACTATTTTTATATTATTATTTTCAGACCAAATACAGAGTCATTTCACCTTCGATATGATATGGGGAATGCCCATCTACGTTCATCGTGACCTAATGTCCAATCAGTTTTCTGTGAGGAAATGGCCAACGGGATTATTTGCGGGTAAAACGCAGATGCTTGGTTTCCTAGAAAATATCGAGCAACGCACCAAAAAGTCGAATGAATCCGTATAGAAGTGCCAAGCTGTGCTGGTAACGCACTGAGATCCGTCTTCAACGTTATCTCGATTCTCTGTCCATCTGTTTTTTTTAACAAGGCCCTTGTCCAACTTTGGAAGCTGTCAGAACTAGAGGAGTCCGCAGCGGATTAGCCATACCTATTCGGATCTTGGCGCGGTTGTGGAACTTTTGTTGTTAAGGTTATTTTCACGGTTGGATATCCCTGTCAGCCAAGGCGCTGGGACGTTTCTGACCTGCCATATTTGTACAGGAGTAGCAGATCGCCATTGCAAGGGAAAATGATAAGCTCAGCGTTTCAATGCTTTGTTTTCTATCGCTAGCCTCTGCCAAGCGTTGCGCCCCTCATCTTACATGTAACCTTCTTCAAGTCGTGCACCAACGCCACTCTCAACAAGATCGAGGCATTTCTCCGCCTCGGTAGCAAGTCGAAAGTCTCCGCCCGCAATAAGATCCTTGCTAGCTTCTGGATTACCTTGACTCGTCTGCAATCCCACGATGCCTGCGTTAGCTTTCCCCGCTCCGTGACCAAGGGCGGCAAGGACCTTCCAGATCTGATATATGACCCGTGAACATACGATGACTACTACTCAGGACCTTTTGTACGACTGCGTATTCGCCACTGACCCTCGTCGTCACATAAATTGCGACCTTATACTTGGTTATGGGCCCGATTCTACTTTCTCCTCCTCGGTTGCGCATTTGTATCGATATTGTATCAGGTCACCATGAGAATTGGAAGCACCGTCACGGCGCTGCTGTCGCTCTCGGGCGTTGCAGTAGCCAAGCCCCGACACAAGCTTGAGTCACACAGATTCCAATCCGACATCAAGGAGAAGAAGTGAGTAGCTGGCCTCAAATCACTCATTACTCATCAACCCCCCTTGGCTAACAAACCGCCAAGTCTTATGTCCAACTTGCAAGACTTGAACGACCTCGCGTTCAAGAATGGCGGAAACAGAGCTTTCGGACTTCCAGGCTATGCCGCCTCA